>JUFY01024947.1:0-28493 GCA_001855655.1 Leptopilina clavipes | reverse complement strand
ATAATAATATTTTATTTTTATTTAATTTTTAAATAAAAAGTTTATTAATATATCATATTTAAAGTTTATTTATTTATTTAAATAATATTTAATAATAGTATAATAATATTTTTTTTATTTTTATTAAAAATTTAATCGATAATAGTCGATTATTTGAATAAAATAAATTTTTTCAGTGTCGTTGATTTACTGAAATTTTATTTTTTAGTTTTGTACTAAATAAAATTTATCACAAACATTTAGTTTATATTATCAGCTTTTTGAAAAATTTGGAAAAATTTTTGCAAAATTTTTACCCAAATAGACATCAGAGATGAAAGAGAACACCTGGTATATTTATGTTTTGAAAATTACAATTAAAGGGTCGAGTCGGTCAACCTTTGTTCCCTGCTTCAATACCCAAACAAATCGCTAGGGTGTAAACAGAAAATAAAATTAGAAATTTAATTCTCTTCAGAATAATAATTTTAATTTATTTAGAATTTGAAATCGTAATGAAAAATATCCCCTTATCTAAATTTCTTATCCCCACTCTGACACTCGAGGTCAATCAATGGATGATGGGATTAGTTCAGTTGCCAACATTGGTTCGGAAGATTCAGTACTAAATTTTGGAAATTATCGTCGTTTTAATTTCCGAAGGAAAATTTTTTTTCTATTTTTTATATGCAAATGTGTAGTGAAATAATAATATTGATAATTGTTAAATTTGTCATTTGTTCAAGGTTTCTGCCTGGAAGGACGAAAAGAAGATCATTGGCCGCGAATGCCGTTGCCACTGAACAAAAAGCCAGTAAAGTATTAGGACTGGTGTTCTTCACATTCGTCTTATGTTGGACACCATTTTTTGTGCTAAATATAATTTTTGCAGCGTGTCCACATTGTGCAGTGCCAAATCATGTTGTCGTCACATGCCTTTGGTTAGGATATGTATCATCTACAATTAATCCAATAATCTACACAGTCTTTAATAAGACTTTCAGAGCTGCCTTTATTCGTCTTCTAAAATGCCAATGTTCCAGGTAATTTTAATTCACATTATTAATTAATAGTTTAGTAATAAAAAAAAAACAAATACCAAGAAACTGTAATAAAATATTTTTTTCTTTTGTATTTCAAAATTGTTTTCAGAAATTGAAAATTTAATAAGTGTTTTTCTTTTCTTTGTTTCTTAATATATAAAATTTTGTTGATTTTATTTATTTTTCCTTTTTTTGTTTTTATCCGGGAAATTTTGGACATTTTTCTGTGATGAGAAAGAATAAGCTCTTTAATTTCCTCCAAAATTCTTTTCGATGATTTTTAGTTTCAGAAAAATGTCACGGAAAAGTTCTGGGTTTTACTAACAAAAGGAATTCGACTTTCTTTACTCAAATTTTGCACTTTGGGTTTCAGAGTTTTTCTAAATATGAAAATTTCAGGTAAATATGAAAAAATTTTGTGGAGAAAATAAATATTTATTATGCATAATTATAATATGTACATAATATTTGAATTCTTTGTATTGAAAAATTGCTTTCTAACTGAAGATTGTTATATGTAATTTTTGTATTAATTATGAGCCCAAATTCGCTTACTAATTCAATATTACTATTTTAATATTTACTAATTTACTAATTTTTAATTGTTTATTCATTTCTTTTTTTAATTTTTTTTTTATTTGATATTTTATTTATTTTTGTTCTGTATTTTATTTTTACTTGTATTTATATTTTTTCTATATTTTATATACATTTTCATTTATTTTTGTTCTATATTTTATATACACTTTTATTTATTTTTGTTCTATATTCTATATACACTTTTATTTATTTTTGTTCAATATTTTATTTATTCCTTAATTTATTTTTCTTTTATTTACTTTCTTATTTATTTATTTTTATTTTATTGGTTTTTCATTTCATTCAGTCATTCCTTCCAGGCAGAAACCTTGAACAAATGACAAATTTAACAATTATCAATATTATTTATTTTTGTTCTATATTCTATATACACTTTTATTTATTTTTGTTCAATATTTTATTTATTCCTTAATTTATTTTTCTTTTATTTACTTTCTTATTTATTTATTTTTATTTTATTGGTTTTTCATTTCATTCAGTCATTCCTTCCAGGCAGAAACCTTGAACAAATGACAAATTTAACAATTATCAATATTATTTATTTTTGTTCTATATTCTATATACACTTTTATTTATTTTTGTTTAATATTTTATTTATTCCTTAATTTATTTTTCTTTTATTTACTTTCTTATTTATTTATTTTTATTTTATTGGTTTTTTATTTTAATTTTATATGCCCACTTGGAAAGATTTCCCGATAAAAAATGCAAAACAGAAAGAAAAAACAGAGAGTATCTTTGATATGTAAAGAAGGAATGCTTGTAATCTTCGTCTCAGTAGTAACAGTCTGTTTAAGTCAGACAAAATTGGTCAATTTTATCGCAATTTGGAAATATCAGTAGCATGAGTCAGACTTTAGTCAGACATGATAATTTGAAATCTTCGCCTCAGTAATAGTTGTTCGTTAAAGGTCAGACAAAACGATTAGTTAAAAATTTCAGTAGTATAAGTCAATAATTAATTAGACATAATTATTTGTAATCTATTTCATCTTCCGATGAAATTTCATCGGAATGGAACAATGGAAATTTTTCGGAAACCTATCGAAAATTTTTGATGGAATTATTATTTTTTATTATTTATTATTTATATTTATTTTTTTATTAAGATGAAAATTATTATTTAATGGACGGGGAATATTTCCAAGTAGGGTAGGCTAAAAAATTCTATGTTCATTTTGTATAATAAATTTTAAATTTCTTCGCTATATGGTAAAATGTGTATTTTCTACCTACTCTTGTTAACTCCACATATTATCATTAATCAACTAGGTAACACATTATATGCTGATTGTTGATGTAAATTAAACTATTAAATATTACCATCAATTAAAGTACTACATTTGTTCATTAAAAATCTATTTATAATAAAAAAAAAAATTTTAATCCATCATAATTTATCTCATTTAACTGAGAATCAATCTCAATCCATATTCGTTAAATTGCGTGTGTAACATAAAATGCTTTTCGTTTTTTATTTGCAAATTTTTTTTGTCATTTTTCAAAAACTAAACTTTTTCAATTTCTTCTCAATTTCCTTTCAGTTAAAAAAATGATTTTTTTTGCAAAAATCGTACCAGGAAAGAATTGCAAAAAAACGAGAATGTAAAAAAAAGGTTAAATCAAATTTTTGCTTCTAAAAATTATCTTTTTTTCATAATTGAACTTCCATGGAATTATTTTTAAAGGGATCAGAAAAAAGGTAAAAAATTCTCTCTGGAAATCAAGGAAAAAGTCAGAGAAAAACAAAATCACATTTTTCTGTCAATCCTGTGTAAAAAATACAAGTAAATTAATTTTTGACTTTTTAAATAAATTATCGGAAAATTTTTAAACTGAAAATATCAAAGGGGATTAGAGAAAAAAAATGGTTTATGTAATTTTACATAATAATAATTCTGTTAAATGATAAAAGGCAAGCAAGAAAAAAAGAGGGCAAACTGGGAGTTAAATTATTGAAACAAAAAATGGAAATTAGATTCTAAATGTGGATGAAATTTGTAAAATTACAGGTCAGGAAGATTGGCCAGATATCGTTCGGTGACAGAAGCGAGTCGAGGGACATTAAACGTATGTGCCCCAGGTACACTTCCACTTGCTATTAGTCTTCAGGGTACTCCACTTCTGACACCAACGCCAAATCCCACTGCAAATTCAGAAGCAGGTGGTTCATACGTCACTATGATGCACAAAAATCCAAATTCTCTCTATCGTGATACATTTCTCATTCACGATCAAAATTGTTGAGAATTTTCTTTTCATTATCCAATAAGTCATGAAGGATCTCAGTCAAAAAAAAAAATATTACCAATCACAATTTTTTTTCTACCTTATTTAGAAAAAAATTAATCGTCATTTTTTTGTTATAGACATTGTAATAAACCTCTCATGAATCCATTTGTAGATTCTTCACATCATCATCATCATCATCATGATCATCAAAATTAATGGTAAAAATATGAAGAATTAATTTTTCATTAATTTTGCATATTTTTTTATACTTGTGTACATTATAGAAAAATAATTTAACTAATTAATTAGTTTAATATTATTGATTTAGTATTTTTCTTACGCGTAGTTAGATACGAAAAAGAAATATTTACCTCGGGAAAATTTTTGATCCCGTTTTAAAATTTTTATCTCTTTTTTAAAATGAGACTTGAAGTTTATTAGATAAAAATTTGATTAAATATATAATTTTATTACTAATATAAAATAATGAAAAAAATTTATTCGATTCAAATAACTATTTATTGTCAAATAAATATTAACTTTTTAAATTAATTGACTTAAATAAAATTTATTTGATACAAGGCAATATTTGTTTCATAATAGTCAAGTAATCCATTATTTGAATCAAATAAATTTCTTTTTCTGTATTATTTCGTAGATTAAATTTTTCTCTATTTTTTTCTGAAATTATGATTTACAAATTAAATTTGTAATTAATTTATTATTATAAGGAATATTTTTACAAAGAGAAAAGTTTAGTATTTGTTTTCTATTTTAAAATTAATTGACAATTTATAGAATTTTTATATTACTGATTAAAAAATTTAAAAATGTTTAACTCCCGTCGTTATTACCAAAGAGCTTTCAATTTTGTTGTTCACTTACTCGATAGATGAAATATAATATTTTATAATAAAGACGAAAGTGTTCTAAAAAAAAATATTTCATGTTTGATATATATACACAAGAAAGTGTTTTTCATTTATACATATATATATATTGTTATTAAATTTCAGAGAAAATTGCCTCTGAACAATCAAAAACAATTATTTATTCATTTTTCCACTGTCAACAATAACAAAAATGTACATTTTAGAATAATTGCGAAAAATTACGTTAAAACTTTATTTTTAGTTATCATTTTTTTTCTCTCTTCTTAGAAAAAACACAAAGACACAATTTTTCTATAAAATTTGGTATTAACAATAAACAAATAACCTAATTTTTTAAAAATGTTGCCTTTAAATTTTGTACACGCCGTAAAAATTTGTAGCTTAAATTTTTATTTATAGCTAATATTATGTTTAATCCTAAATCTACCTGATAATAATACCAACAAGGGCAGATGGTACTTACTAAAGTTTATTACTACTTGGATTATAACTGGATTTATTAATTTTTCCCTCTTACTTTCTGTAATGGGAATATCTCAAAAAAAATTGTTTATTTAAAAACAAAAAATGGTAATTAATAATATTGTTTATTTCAATGTATTTTGAAATTTTATTAAAAGTGTAAGGGAAAATTTTCAATATACTCGAAAGAAGAGTATGGAAATTAGTCCAAATTATGTAAAATGCGCTCAGAAAAAAGTTTTTCTTTTTTGTTTGTTTGTTTCGATAGAAATTAAATTAAATTTCTTTTTTCTTAATTTAAAAAAATTTTTTAACTGAAATTATAAAATTTATTTACGTAAATAAAAATTTATCATTTCAAAACAATTTCGTTATTATTGATAAAATAATTTAAAGCATTTATTTATTTTCAAAAGAAATAAATATTAGAAATTTCAATTTCCCACTAATTTTCAAACTAAAAGAGAATTTTGTTCTGAGTGAAGATGAAAACTTATATATTGCGAAACAATTACATAAAGCGAATTGACAAATCACAAATATATAAATTATAAACAATAAACAAATTATTGTAAATTCTTCAAACTGTTAATAAAATTTGAAATATTTATTGTTGATCCACAACTATCGGTTCGTATTTAACAAAATGTTATTTATTAACTAAACTCTTTTTTTTAGCAAATTATTAGAAGAAAAAAAAATTAGGTACCATTTTTTTATGACATTACTGAAATTATTTATGTCGTTAATTGTGCGCATAAAAGACTTGCGAATGTAAAAAACGTTTTAGAGAAAATTTTAATTTGTTTCTACTTCATTTTGTTTCATATGAGAAGAATGATTTATTGGTCATGAACTATTCATATTCATCAAAATTATATTATAATATCATTATATTGTTTTTTATTATATTATATTGCATTGTATTCTATTACATTATATTTCTATTCGGAAAGATAATTTTTCAAAAAAATTTTAAACAAACAAATAAAAAAAGTAAAATTATACTTTTTTGAAAAATTGATGACTGATTTATTCTTTTTTTTCTACGGAACATTTCACGTTTAGAATTGGCGATAAAATTCATTAAAATAACAGGGTTAATGAGCAATGAATTTGCGTACATGTAATAAATCTAGCAAATTAAATAATAAATAGACACACTTTACAAATAAGATCGTTTTAGATGTAAATATTATATAAGAGAAAACTGTAAATTTCAATTAAGCTAAGTTAAAACGTCATAAATTATTGTGATTTATTGTTAGATTATCAACTTGTTCAAAAAAGAAAGAAAAAAAATTTAATAGCTAGGTTACAATGTAACAAAATATAAAAAAAAATGTGAAAAGTTTTCATAATTCATAAATTCGCACCATATTTAATTTTTACTTTATTCATCCTCCTAGCAATAAACTTTACTTTTTGTTATATTACCTTTTAAAAATGAAAATGTAAAAACCTAAGAAAAATAATTTCAGAATCTTTGATTCTTGACAAAAAAAAACAGTGTAAAGTAAAAATTAAACAATTTTGGTGCTAATTGTCAAAAAAAGAAATAAATAAATATTATGAGAAAAGCGAAAATATTGTTCATATAAATAGAATCTTTAATTAGAAACCAAAATTTTGTACCATTTATAGTATGTAAAAAAAATATCCTTTACTCTCTCGGAAAACGAATGAACAATAAATTTAGTTTTAGTATTTATTTCTTATTTATCGAAAAACAGCAATAAACATTGCAAACCAAAATACTTATATGCCGAATTTGTTTTCTAGTCTACAATAAATTAATATCCACGTGTATTGAAATACTGGCCGTCAAATAAAGCAGTCACTATTATTAAAAAAAAAAATTTATGACTATTATATATGAAATATATTTTTGTTATTAAGAAAATCCTATTTTCTAATCTAAACTTTCCAGGTAGTTTTATATAATTTTTCAAACATTTAATAATATAATTTTAATTTCAATAATACAGTAGTCAAGAATTTAATAAAATGGTGTTAATGATTCAATAATGTAAGAATTTTTTCGATTTTAATAATTTTAATTATATTTTGATAATTAATAACTTTTAAACATTTTTTTCAAAACTTTTTATACAAAATAGTTATTTTATGAGTAACATCTTAAACTAGATGTTCACAGAACGCAATTTTAATATTTTTTAAATAAACAAATACATTTTTGTTCGATAAATGTTAACAGTCTCTTGTATCGCTAACTAGATTGTCTCACAATGTCAACTTAAAATAATTACTTGTTTAAAATTAACATAATTGTCTTTTTTAAATCTTTAAACTGAAAAAAAAACTGCTTCATTAATCTAAAACAAATTATTTGAACTGAGAAACTTATTTTTTTGAACTATAAAACTAAAAAGTGAAAATTGTTCGAACTAAAACTCTTTTCTTCGTTCATGACAATTATTTAACAAAGAATGATAATTAAATACTAGGTTTAAACATTTTTCAAATTACTATCACTGTACTTTGCTTTTTGTACTTTGCGCTTTAAATAGAAAAAAATAGTTTGTTAAATATTTTTTATAGTAATAACAGTTTTTTGATAGAATAATATTAATCTAATAATACTGATAATAATAATATTAAAAATATTATTATCTACAATTATTAAATTCAACACTATTAATAGTTGTAAGAATAACATTAATATTAAACAATAGGAATTATAATAGTTAGTCCAAATACTTTTCATTTCTAAATCAAAAATTATTTCCTTCTTAGCAAGTAATTGAAGACAAAAAATTTATGTAATAACTTGCTTTGATTTCAGGACTATCACACGTATTTTCTTTGATTCTTAAAAAAAAAATAAACGAAAAAAGAAGAAACATTTTTAATGTTAATTTTTGTTTTGTTTTTAATACTCATATTTAAAAACTGAATCTGAGAATGAAACTCTTCTTTTTTGTTTATTATGATATTTAGATTTGAGAGCAATGATACCTTTTATCTCACTTTTTCTTAGCCTATCCGACCTGCGGGTTGCGAAAGATATCTCCTTTTTCGAACTCTCATCCATACGTAATGACTGTTCGTTTTCTGAAGAGTCAGAAAGATCAATAAGAGGACTTGAATCCATATAATCTAGATGTGCATACTCTTTTATGATTTCTATTCGTTCGAGATGAATACGAAGTTCTTTTAAGTGCAATTTATTAATTTCGGAAATAATTTTCCTCGGTTTTGATTGATTACTAGATTTCGGTGTGTTATCTAGTTGTGATGGTTGATTTAACGTTTTTAATGAAAATCTCGTTTGTGGACGTCCAACAGTTAATTCTACTGAATTGTTGACAAGATTTTCCATTTTATTTTTTATTACCATTTTTAATTTTTCTTTTCTAATGATGGAGAATGTTTTCTTCTTATTCGATTTTTCCTTCTTATTTGTTGTCCTTTTTTTACCAATAATACTACATTTTCTCATTAATGAATCAAGTTCCGTATATCCAGAGCCTTTGAAATAAAACATTGAGGGTTTGATCAAATTTTTTCCGAATACAATCGATTCGAGTGGTTCAACTTGATCGGGAAGATTGAAACTCAAATATGAAAATGATTCAGTTTCAGGAACTGAAATAATCGATGTTTCTCGATAAATATTAGGAAAATTATATTTAACTGCCAGTTTTTTATTATTTCGATTCAATTTTTTGAAACTTTGTTCTACATCTTCAGGTGGAAATCCAAGATAATCTTCCATTTCTAATAATGAATCTGATTCTTGAATATCAATATTGGGTGAATTATTCGATGAAAGTTTCTCAACGGCAGTGCTTTCAGTAGTTGCAGATTCTTCCAAATTCAAAGATATTGAATTATCATTCTCATCATTATCATTGGATTCGTGGTAGAGTAGAATTTTCTTTTCGATAACTTCGTCGGAAATTATTCTCGGTTTATTCGGGATAATTATTTTCGAAGAAAGTGCGTCAATTTCAATATTTGTGTCCATTAAAAGTGAATTATTCAAGACACTTTTTACATTTTCGGTCGATGAAACTTCAGGCATTTGAACATCATCGGTCTTTGAATTGGGAAATTTATCCATGTCTGATAAGTCATAAAATCCTCCAAGCGTTGGTTCATCGAGTGTATCAATTGTTGAATCATGTAATGTGTCCATACTGAATGAATCATCGGAATTTGCTTTCGTTATAGAAATTGTATCGTCAAATTCAGTGTCCAATTCTGGAGATTTGTCGATTTTGTTGTTAATCAACTGATCAATCAAAGTTTCTGGAGATTTGGAATGCTCAATCGTGCACGTGACTTCATTCATAGTTGGAGGCACGTCTGAAATGAAATTTCACTTTTTAGATTTTTCACAAATCGAAAATGGTAAATAAATTTAAACTTTTAATTACATTTTTATTTATTATTAAATTAAAGTAAATTAATTAGTAGTTAAAATTGCATTTTACATAAATAAAGTTAATTTACTTGTGCAAAAAAATTTCTTCTTTTAATGAATAATGAAATAAAAAAGTGGAAAAAATAGGTGCTGAAGAGCGAAGAATTAATTAAAATAAAATTACCGAAGTTCGTACAAGGACGAGGCAATAGAGATCGAGAAATAATAATTCCGTTCATAATAATTGAATTGCTAATGACTATCTTAAATAGTTAATAATATTTTCAAGAGTCTTCACCCCTCCTACAATGACATTTTTATTGAAAGCAAAAATGTGATAATTTAAGGGTAATTAAATACTCTAATTTGCAATCATTACAATTCTGAAATCAGTATGTTTTGGCTTTATTTTCTCTATTCAGAGAATAAACTTTTGTAAGATTAATTAAGTCTTGGACACAACAGATTAAAGATTATAAGCTCCTCAAAACTTTGGGGATTCTAAAAGGACTTAGGAGACTTTAAGTTGAGTCTACAGGTAAATGGTTTAGGAACTCGTGTCAACCTTATACACAGATAAACGTATTAATTTCTGACAAGGAAATTTTGAATTATTTTGAATAGAATTTTTTGAATTGTGCTGTGTATTTTATACAGTGTCAACACGTGTCTCTCAATATTTTTTTATTATCCATCAATTCCACAAATTGTTCTTAATTCAAGAAATTTATTACTGAAAACAATATTTAACACTAAATAGTAATTGTTCTAATACAGAAAATCATTTAAAAATTAATGTTAAAATTCTGATAAGACAATTCTCTGATGTTCCAAACATAACCTCAAATACTGTTTACAATTTAAAAAACAGACCCTTACCTCAATATATGATTGTATCGAATTATCAAAATTAAGCAGAATTTAGATGTAAATTGTTTATAAATAATTACAAATAATTTAAAATGTAAATAAATACAAGAAAAATTGTATAAATGTTTCACAGCATGTTGTCAGAATAATCGTACTTTAAACAATGAAATCGCCGGCAGTTTAATGAAATGACAACAATGTAAACAACTAAGTGAGTCAAAATAGTTTGACAAATATTTCTGAAAAAAATTTTAATAAATAAATTTCTAGTCCTTTCCACTAAAAATATTTTTAAAGTTATTATAAATTATTACAAAGAATATTATAAATTGTTTATATAAATTACATTGTTTTTGAAATGAACACTAATATGATTCGATAATTTTTCATCCAATCAGGTGTAATTGACAGTTTTGAATTGTACCGCGAAAAATATGGGCTTCACTCTTGATTAAATCCAATTAAAACCATTAAAACGGAAATAAAAAAACATTTAATATATAAATTTGCATTTAATTGTTTTCTTTGTATTTTAATACATAGTTACGAATTTAAATTCCAAAGTTACATTGATTTTTGGAAAAATTTATTAAGAAATGGTAAATTGTTAAAAAGGGAATTCCCATTGTCCTTGCCCCTGACTATAGACTACTACAGTTGTAAATTTTTGTTTAAATATATTCAAAATATATGAAAAAGTAAACAGTAAAAATTTTAATAATTAATTAATGAAAATCAACTTATTCATTAATTAAATTAATAAATGAATAATAAATAATCACACATTAAATTTTTATCTTAAAAGTACAATATATATTTTCAATTCTAAATTTTCTTTTTACAGAATTCAATAATTTTGAAAATAATTTCTTTCCTTGCTTTAAAAATACTTTTTAATTATAAAATTTTCATTTTTCAACCAATAGAAAGAATAATTTGCATCATTACTGTACAAAAGTTTATAATTGCATAACGAATACTGTTCTACTTATCAAAAATATCTATAATTATTAATTACTAATGCTAATATCAATTTATTATTTTACTAAAATAATTTAATTATTTATTATTTACGAAATAATAATTGGAAATTCAATCGAAAAATTAACACTGAAAACCTTGAGCAATTAACCCTGTTTCCTTATATCATCATTTTGCATATTTCTATTTTTATCTTATCAATATTTTTGTGTGTATACATTATTGTTTTCTAAATATTCTCTAAATTTCACATTAAGCACAATAATAAATATATTACATCGCATTGAGCATTTCGTTATTGACACGCATAAAAATTCATAACATCGATAATAATAATAATAATAATTTTAAGCCTTTTATACTCGCTATTGAAGTATTACAATAAAAAGAAATTAACCATTTATTTCTCTTTAAAAAAGACAAAAAAAATGGTAAATTATAATGGCAAGTTGGAATTTGTGTTACAGAAAAATCAATAAAAACAGAAAAATTCTCCATTTAGCCCTTTTTGAATTTGAGTAATAATATTGCGATTGTTAGAAAAACAATAATCCAGATGAAAGTGGCAATAAATCCTTCATAAACCGCTGCCTCTGAGATTGACCAACCTCTCGCCAACATTGCTCGAAATGATTCTGTGCTTTTTGTCAATGGTAAAATGAAACTGATATATCTCAATACTGGATGCATTCCTTCAATGGGCCAAATAATTCCGCATAACATGACAATTGGCAAAAACGATCCCATCGCCATATACGTTGCACTTCTTTCATTTTCACACGAACAAGCCACAACGAATCCTAAAAATTCCAATAAACATTTCTCTTTAATCAAATGAAAAATTTTTCTCATTTATTTTTAAATAAATCAATTTTCAATTTTACCAAATTTTGCAATTTTATTTTCAAATTTTGTTTTCAATTCCATTTTAGTGAAAAATTTTTAATTAAAACAGTAAAATTACCGAAACACATTCCACACAATCCAGTAAGAATTGTGAGAATAGTCACCAATGCCAAATCTCCCTCACATGTGACGTCGAACACGGCAAATGCGAAAATCAAAACCATCACTGTTTGTCCAGTCATCACCATAAACTGTGTTACAACCTGTCCGAACAGAATTTCCGTTCCCGTTACACCTGGGAAAATGAATAAAAATTTTTTATTAATTCATTTAAAAGAAATTAAAAGGATATTTCTTTAATTTTCTATATTTAAAATTTTTTAATTGAAAATTACCTGAAACTAAACTTCTTTCAAGTAGACCCTCATTTCTTTCCAGTAACATAGCACCCGAAGTGAGTGCAACAGACAGGAAGAAAATGATCCTAAAAGAATAAATAAATTTTTCAAACTTTAATTATCATTTTCTTTGTAGAATTTAAATTTTCCTTGAGGAAAAGTAAATATACTCACGTCAAAATAACTCCAGGTGCTGCAAAATCCGTGAAATTAGGCGATATTGTCCCATATATCGGCGTTTTGAACTGTAATTAATTTGTTGAATTAGGAATTAAAATGAAAAAATCGAAAGCTCAATAGAGAATAGATTAAAAGGAGAATTTTAAATTATCCTTTGAAGCTAATTTACAAAAAGAAAAAGAATCGAAATCGCATTTAATTAATTTCATTCAATGGTAAAATAAAAAAAAATAGTTTGATAAAAGAAGTAAAATTTCTAAAATATCCTACGTTTACAGGTGGGGTTGCCAATTTCTCGCTATAGTTACATGCTCCTATATAGTCCTTTGCAAAGTCCAGATACGAATACAATAAATCCCTTTGTAGAAGTTGACCAATTTGCTGATCTATTAAAGCAGAATTTCCGTCATTATAAACTAAATAATAAATAATTTACGTAAAAGTTTGAAATTTTCTCTAAATATTTTATTTTCTTTTTTCTTTGGCTTTTTTCTTTTTTTTTTACTGTTACTCAGTTGAAGATATTGAACATGATAGAAAAAAAAACCTACTCGACATGTCCATAACGACATTCATATCAGAAAAAGTGACACTGTCATTGTCAGCATCTGCTCCATCATTGATTCTGTTTTGTAAGGATTCGGAATAATTCGACGGAAAGGAAATAGCAGCCCAGGCCCAGCCTTTCGTGATGGCGTATCTCGCTTCATCGTCCGTTTCGCACGGCAAAAATTGAACGGTCCGCTTTTCCAGATGATACAAAAATCGACAACTTAATCGTGTACTATCACAACCCACAGATGGAATGCATCGATCCATACTGTTATTTAATTCATTATTTACAATAGCCAATGTTAATCCCACTGGATCCTTGCCAATTGAGACGCAAAACAGAATTATTTGCAGAACTGGTAAACCAATTATGAAGGCCATTATCCTGAAACAATAAATTATACCATTATTACTGCTATTAAATTATTATTATTATTATTATTATTATTATTATTATTATTATTATTTTACCATTTTTAATGAATATGTAAGTTTATAATTTATAATTGTAGGATAAGGATAATTTTTTTATATTTACCCTACATTCCTCCACATCCAAAGAAAATTTTTCCATATCAAAGCTTTCATGTGTTTTGGATCGAGCATTTTGAAATTGGAGTTTCCTTCCTCTTCTGGTGGAAGTTCCGCTGCCTATTTGTATAAAAAAATGTTCTCTTAATTTAATTTTTTCTTTTTCTTTTAATTTTTTGAAAATATTTCCATTTACAAGGTTGCGACAAAATATTTGTAATTGTAAAATTATTCAAATTCAAAACATCAATAATTTTTTTTAAAATAAATAATATATAAAATAAATAAAAATAATATTTATCTTGAGTAAAATGAATAAAATTGTTCTTACAATTTGCTCTTCAGTCACGACGATACTTTTCCTGCGACTAGAAATACTGACATTATCACCAAATTCTCCGCTCATTTCGTCATCTGGGGTCTAAAAAGATTTTATTTCGATTATTTACACAAAATAAAAGTATTTTTTAATTGATTAAATCAGTTTCTTTTCAAAAATTGGCAAAAATTTTGGTATTATTTAATAGAAAAATAAATAGTTTTCAATATTAATTATTATAGAAATTAAAAATTATTTTTACAGCTTCTGGAAGAACGCCAGTAACACTGCTGAGAATACTGCTTCGTCGTCTGAGACCCATATTTTGACGTTTACTAAGTTTCAAAAAGACTTCCTCCAATGTGTCCAACCTGTGCATTTCCATTAGACGTTTTGGCGATTCCTCGGCGAGAAATTTCCCACCTCTCATAAGGCCAATAATACCCGCTTGTCTTGTCTCCTCAATATAATGAGTCGTTATGATAATTGTTTTATTGCCGTCCTTAGTGATATGAACCAAATGATCCCAAATACTTTGTCGAAGAACAGGATCAACACCCACTGTTGGTTCATCCAAAATTAATAATTCAGGATCAGCCAATAAAGCCGCCGCGAACGATACTCGCCTCTGTTGACCGCCGGAAAGATTTTTCACAAAACGACTCTCCGAGGGCAATTCTAATAACTGAAACAATAAAAGAAAATTTCAATTTTTATTAATCTTATCAAAAATCGGAAAAAATGTAATATTTTAACGTCAATGATAATCAACATTAACGAAATTTATACAGCAAAAAAAAAAGTTTCAATTTGGAATATGAAAAGAATTAAAATAAAAAATAAAGATTAAAAGAATAATTAAATATAATATTTCTTCCAAAGAAAATTTCCAAGACTCTATGAATTCAGATAGAAAGTTATTTCCTCTGTTGTAATTATTTTGTAATCGCGTAACGAAAGTTTTCAGGGTCATAGGAGTAGGATTTATTGCAAAGGCAATAAAAACTTCACATTTAAGTTTCAATACAGTTATAACGAAAATATTTCGTACATATGAAATCGAATAAATTGTTTTTAACGAGTCGTGATGGAATTTAATTTTATCCACTTTTTGATGCTTGTTACAGATATCATTAAAAATTGAAGAATAAAAGGAAAAAAGGAATACGAAACAGTGTTTTTCCTTTCATTATAACCAGCAGTAACAAAAAGTTAGCTTCTTTAAATTTTACAGTCGAAAACCGGTCTTGCTTTAAAGGATATACTCGTAAAAAGAAGGCTTGTCGTTTATTTTTTGAGGAATTTTCGTATACTTAATGTTAATGTTGCCTGCAGTAAACTTCAAAAGATCTTTCAACTTGATGCACTGCCATGAATCTTTTCAGTCTTCAAGTGCACTGACCTCAGAATAACTTCATCTCATTTATGGAAATTTATTTTTCTAAAGACAAAGGACTTTCGTTTGTTTGTTTCTTTTTTGAGGAAAAAAACACAAAACCAGTTTTGCATTTTTTCCCCGAAAAATTTCCAAAAGATTTTAATTAATTTATTAAATATGAAAAAAAATTTTCTACATCTGCACATTTAATTAGAGAAATTAATTTCAAAATAAGAGAGATTAAATCAGTGTTATTTCCTTTGTTGCAATAAAGTACAAATAATTTCATAACGATGATAATGTAACAATGATTTTTTTGTTTTTAATTGAAGATATTTATTAAAGAAAAGAGATTAAGATAATTTTTTCTTCCTAATTTTTTTCACAGTGCGGTGGGAATATAAAAGTAAGTAAAATATTTTCCTAAAAATTGAATTTTTTGAATTAAATTAATTTTTTTCCAGTGTAGAATTTAATTAGCGTTAATTGGAATAATAAATTAATTAAACTTCAGTTTGAATAATTTCAAACGCATGGTTTTAATTGCAAATATAAAATTTCATAAATAGGGGGAAATAAATAAATATAGAAAAATAAAAAAAAAATAGAAAAAAAATGGAATACATAAAGAATAATAAATGATATACCTTTAATAAGAAATCTAATTTACTGTCGACTTGTTCTGTCGTCATTCCAGCGATCCAGCCGAAGTAGATAAATGTTTCCCTTATGGAAAATTCCCCATAAAGTGCAATTTCTTGTGGCATGTAACCGACTCGTGGCCCTGGAACTCCGGAGCCTTTCGAGCCGGGTCGACCACCCAGCACCCAGATTTCACCCGAATTTAAACGTCTTCGACCAACAATGCATGAGAGTAATGTTGTTTTTCCACAACCACTGGCACCTAAAAGACCGTATCTAAAAAATAGATCATTTTTAAACATCGATTAACAATTGAAAAAAAATACAATATCTTCTCATTAGTGATGAGAATGTAATAATAAAATAATATAAATAAAAAATATAATAAATAAATAAATACAAAATGAAAAAAAATAGAAATAAATACATAATAAATACAAAATACAAAATACAAAATACAAAATACAAAATAAAAAAAATAAAAAAATAAGAAAAAATGTAATAAACATAATAAATAAATAATAAATAAATTAAAAAAAAAAATTGAAACTCACATGGTGCCTTTTGGCACTGTCATGTTGAGACCATCCAAAATAACATTTGGATTCTTTTTTGGTCCATATTTCTTGAAAGCTCTACGAACACAAACAGCATGCCTTCTTCTCGTATCAACAGTTGAAGCTTGAGTTTGAAACTGAGCCCTTCTCGTTTTCAGTTCCAATGATGGCACCGCTGTCACCGGGTTATTTGTTGTTGGATCCATTTCTGTATTTTTTTTCCGAAAAAAGAGACAAAAAGAAATAAGATGAAAACTAAATCAAAATGATAGAATTACAAAAATATAAATTTTTAAACTAAAATAAAAAAAATACTCTCTAAATTTGAATTATTCAAATTTTTCATTTGAATTAGCGACTAATTTGTTGTTTTTGAATTAGTTAAAATTTGCTAATAAATTAGTAGAAACTTTTTTTAATTTAAATGATGAATATCATTTCATTAAATTTTAAAATTTAACTATAATTCAAAAGCGAAAAGTCAGTCACTAATTCGAATTTAATTAGTTAAATTTTCTTTTTACTAGTTCAGATTTAGAGACATAAATATTTTATAATGAAAATATTTTTTAAAACAGGAAGTAACTCTTATGTAATAATATTTCTGTTGGTGGAGATCTATTTATTTCTTTTTCACACTTTTTACTAACAATAACCTTAACCCCCTGAGGCTTCTTGAACTTGTCGCATGTAAAAATTTTTTTCCACTTCGTTGAAAATTGTTCCTTTTGGATAAATTATTCATTTTACGCATAGATTGTGTAAAAAAAAACTAGTCTCACTTATATAATATTTCATTATCGATCTGTGATAAAATTAATCAAGCATCGTATTTTCACTTTCTAACTTTGAGTCACTATTATATAATTCGTAGGTATATACAATTTTCTTCATTCATTCATTCTTGTTCCATATGAGAAAGTATTTTTCCTTTTTACCAATAATTTAATTTACCGTCAAATTTTTCTAAATAAATAAAATGAATAAAATAAATAAAATAAGTAAAATTAGTAAAATAAACAAAATAAATGAAATAAAATTTTACTGAACTAATTAATAATTAATTAATTAACTAATTACCAAATTTAATTTACCAATTTTTCCTAAATAAGTAAAATAAATAAATTAAAATTTACTCAACTATGTAATAATTAATTAATTAACTAATTACCAAATTTAATTTACCAATTTTTCCTAAAAATAAGTAAAATAAATAAATTAAAATTTACTGAACTGATTAATAATTAATTAACTAATTAACTAATTAAATAATGACTAATTTTTATGTATTCAATGGAAATGAAGAATTTAACGCTCACGAATCTCATTAAAAGAATATAATAATTATTGTAAAAATATACTTCAATAATCGATTTAATAAAAATAATTATTTATGCAACAATTAATAAGAAGTAAAATTGTGAACAGAAATTAAAAATGTAACACACGCATATATGTCGTAATATAGGCTATAATTGCGCTTATGTGGAAGTGTGATTTCAATGCATGGAAAAAGGAGAATCAGGTTTAACTTGATGCGAATTAACAGAAAAAAAATGATTCATACTTTTTTACACCGGAAAATAAAAATTGAAAGTTTAATTTTGAAAGAATCATCTTCTTGATGACCAAACAATGAATAAAGTAAGAAACTACCAGCAATGTTTGCTAATTAACAAATCAATTAATTAACCAACTAAATCCATTTCATTTTTAATTATCTAATTAATTTTTTTATTTCAACATCCGAACACATAATTTTTTATCACCATAATTACGATTCTTTTGTTTCGATATTTTAGTATCAAAAAGTTTTATTATTTTTATTATTAACATTATTTTTATTTTTATTAGTATTATTTTTTTTATTACTATTTTTATTTAATTATTTATTTATTTATTTGGTAAACAAATTTTTGCAGTACATGGTTTTTTTTGTAGTACAATTTTTGTTATTATTATTATTATTATTATTATTATTATTATTATTATTAATATTATTATTATTATTATTATTGTTATTAATTTATTACACTATTTATTATTTTATCACTATCGTTATTATTTATCGTTAATTCGACAACTATCTTTTGTTTCACTAATTATTTATTGTCTTCATTGAAAAATATTTTTTTGCCATAATAGAATATTTATTGCCTTTGTTAAAAACTCATAAACAATTTTTTTTTGGTAATTAATTCAGAAAATAAATGAAATTAAAAAGTAGTAAAATTTTGTAAATTTATATGTTCAATGGCTTAATTATAATGATTTCATTAAAAACTTAATTACAATGATAAAGAAAAGTGAACTAAATTATGATGTAACGAAATTATACGAAAAAAAAAACTGGGAAAGTTGAATGCTAAATTATTTCGTCTCTTATGAAACGAGTGCAGTCAGTAGGAATTTAGGGCATGGGATTAAAAAAATTTCCATGATGTATTGTAATTTCTTTTTTTTTATATGAAAAGTTCCACTTGCTATAGGTAAAGTCTTCATTATTATGATGTCAGATGGAAATAAAATAGCTTCTTACTTTTTTTTCCCCCTACTGTTTTTACCATTCATCTGAATTGCTAACTAAAATCAATTCATTGATTCTGGTGACAAAGAAAAGAAAAAGAAAAAATTGGCATATATTTTCTTGATGATAGTAATCG
Source organism: Leptopilina clavipes (assembly GCA_001855655.1). Classification (NCBI taxonomy): domain Eukaryota; kingdom Metazoa; phylum Arthropoda; class Insecta; order Hymenoptera; family Figitidae; genus Leptopilina; species Leptopilina clavipes. The sequence goes on along the minus strand of JUFY01024947.1, from coordinate 8,977 downwards.
TAATTATCATATATGGTTGTAACTATATGAAGACAAATAATTATTATTTTTCCTTCGTGGAATTATAATCTTGACACTTTTGACTCGCGAATAATTATCGATATTTTTATCTTTCATTAATGCATTATTTTTGCAGCAAGTGACAAATTCATGATTGCAGAAAATTTTTTTTCTTATTTTTTTAGGAACTATGTTTTTAATTAATTTTTAATTTTTCGTTTATTGTATTTTTACTATACTAAATTTCGTGTCACTTGCTCTTAATTAAGGAAGAAAAAAAATGGAATTGAGATTCATGAAAAAAATTCTATGTATCTTGAGGTGAATAATATTGTTGTTCTGTCTGTTCTACATATAAGGCAATCTCATACTCGATGAAGTAATTTCTTCTTCAAAAGAAAAAAAAAATAAAATAAGAAAAGAAAAACATCTGGCGAATATTACGTCTAAAAATTGAGCAATATTTTTTCATCTATCTGACAATTTTGATATACCTAATAAAAAATTTATTTCAAATTATATAGGTAACATAAGAATCACCAACAAAGTTTTATTTGTTTATTTTAAGTTTATATGTATTGTATTTTTTTTCATTTCCAAATTTTTAGTTAATAAAATAGTTTTCAGTAATGAAAAAAATTTTTTTTTAAAATCACGTCGCTACTTTTTGTTTTCTTTGTGGCTCGAAGGAAGCCACTTGAGCGTAGTAAACAAATTTTTTTCAATCTATAGTTAAAAGCCAATTTAAAAATCAATAAGAAATATAAGATAATTGGAAAAATAAAATATGCAGGCGAATGATAATTATAATTTGAGTCGTAAATGGAATAAATAATCGATCTTTTATATAATATATAAAAACGGGGTTTTATGACCTTTTTATTACTGATCAGACAGTTTTTCTGATATCACCTGATCAGTGGAGAATTATTTCATTCTGCAAAATCAACACGTGGTCGTTTTCATTATCAATATGTATTCGTATCATATATCGATTCTATTAACTATTTTATTCGCCAGAAATATAAAAAAAAATATATATATATATTAGAATTTGAAATAATTCGATTTTTGATACACGTGGTATTACGAAAATCAGACGCGCCTCTCTTACTTTCACTCTCACTCTTATGTTCGACCTTGAAACTTCATTCACGGAAAATTTACGTCTCAGGTCGTTAATAAGAGACTTTTTTTCGTCTTGCAGGTCATTTGTAATGAAGCTTTTTCTTCTTCAGGTAATTAATAATAGAACTTTTGCTGTTTTAGGTCATTAAATTATTAATAATTAAACTTTTGTTTCGGATAAATAATAATGAAGTTTTTTCTTCTAAAAGTGCAATTAATAATAAAGTTTTTCTATTTTAGGTAATTAATAATAAAGCTTTTCTGTTTTAGGTCACAAACAAGGAAGCTTTTTTTGTTCCAAGTGTGGTATTTTGTTCCAAATAGTGAAGCTATTTTGTATTTCAGGTCTTAGGTAATGAAACTTTCGGAAACTTTTTGTTCAGGTCGACCATAAGGAAGCTTTTTTGTTTAAGGTCATTTATAACAAAGCTTTTTCTGCTTCAGGTCATTAATAGCAAAACTTTTCCTGTTTTAGATCATTAATAAATAAATTTTTGTTTCATAAAAGTAATAATGAAGTTTTTAATCCTTGAGGTCATTAGTAAAAAAGCTTTTACTGTTTAGGTAATCAAGCTTTTATGTTTCAGGTCACAAGCAAAGAAGCTCTTTTTCTTCCAAGTCATTAATAATGAAGCTTTTTCTGTTTCAGTTCTTAGGTCATGAAACTTTCGGAAAATTTTTTTGGTTAAATAAGAAAGCTTTTTTGTTTCAGGTCATAAATAAAGCTTGTTCTGCTCTGATCTTCCATAAGGAAAATTTTTTGTTTTAGATCATGAATAAACATTTTTTGTTTCGGGTCATGTATAATAAAGCTTTTTCTGCCTCAGGTAATTGATTTTAGAGCTTTTTTGTTTTAGGTCGTAAATAATCCAGCTTTTGTTCCAGATAAATAATAATGAAGTCTTTTCTGCTTTAGGTCATTAATAATAATAAAGCTTTTTTTGTTAATATTACAGCTTTTTCCGTTTTAGGTCATAACAATTAAGCTTTTCTGCTTTAGGTCATAAATAAGGAAGCTTTTTTGTTTCAGGTCTTCAGTAATGAAACTTTCTGGCCAATTTTTGCTATAGGTAAAATTAAATTAGAAGATTTTTTTGTTTCAGGTCATTTGTAATAAAGCTTTTTCTAGTTTAGGTCATAAATAAGGAAGCTTTTTTGTTTCAGGTCTTCAGTAATGAAACTTTCTGGCCAATTTTTGTTACAGGTAAAATTAAATTAGAAGATTTTTTTTGTTTCAGGTCATTTGTAATAAAGCTTTCTCTAGTTTAGGTCCTGAATAAGGAAGTTTTTTTTCTTTTAGGTCATAAACAAGGAAGCTTTTCTTGTTTTAGGTCATTAATAATAAATCTTTGGAAAATTTTTTCTTACAGTTCGATAAGAAAAATATTTTTTTCTTTTAGGTCATTTATAATAAAGCTTTTTCTAGTTTAGATCCTGAACAAGAAAGCTTTTTTGTTTCAGGTCATTAATAATACAGCTTTTATCATTTCTGTTCATTAGTAATGTTTTTTCGCTTTTTCTGGTCATTTATAATAAAGCTTTTGATGTTTTTTTAAATAATAATAATAATTAATTGTTTATTTAAGTACAATGTAATTTATAATTTTTAATTTATAATTTATAACTCGATGATTATTAATTTATATTAATGACAAATTTTGTTTAAATATTTCACATTCTCGAATCTATTGTTCTAAGAAAAAAATTATCTGTTTTTTTAGTGACTAAGATAGTAATTAGTCAGAAAATAACCAAAGTTCGTTTTTAGTTTTAAAAGAGAGTTCGAATGTACTTTTATAAAAAAAAAAAATTTACTGATAAGGAAAAACAATTAAAAATAATAATTTTTGCATGTAATTGTGATTATAATGTTAAATTTTTAAATAAAGATTTAAATATTTGCATTTTAGATGATAAATTATATTTCCTTAATTATCAACAATTGCTTGGTAGTTTTATTTGTTTAAGACACGATTTTTCTAATTTTTTCGATAACATTTGAGAAAAAGAAATCTTTTACAAAAGATAATCGAGTTGATAGAGAGAAATTAAGACAAAAAAATAAACTTTCTTTGTTTAGTATCAGTTGAAAATAAAATAAAATTCCGAGAAGTTATAATTGTATACATTATTTTATAATTAATTTTTGTAATTCATAAATTAGTTATAATTAATTTTCTGTAAGTTATAAATTATTTAAAGTAATTTAGTAAATAATTTACAATAATAACCACAAATTAGTCATATAATTAAAACATTCTTGAAAACAATGATTAAAAATTTAATTGTTAAATTGACATGTTATTATTATTTCAAATTATATTATTGCCTGCAATATATTGGTTACTAATTTACTACAAATCTTTTCCGCTTTTCTCAATACCTCATTGGAAAAAAAACTCACATAGAGAAATTAATTAGCCGTATTCCAAGAAGAGTTAGGAAAACTCATTAAAATGAATCACTTGCACTTAATTTGTAAAAAAACAAGCACCACAGCATCCTTTGACACTGAATTTTCACCCATTTGAGTAAACATTAACAAATCACAAAAGTTGAAACACAAACCTTTTTCTTTTTTTAATAATATTTATAAAAAGAAGAAACCACACAATGTTAAATTGAAAAAAATAAATAAATAAAATAATTGAAAAATATCTGTTGAAAATCAACAGATTATATTATTGAGTATGTTGACATTAAAGGTGAACGCGAGAGTTTCTATCATTTGTGCAATTCCCAAAGGGGTCCACAAGAAGACCGATGACAACGCGAGCAAAGAAAATAAAGTTGTGGCTTATACACGAAGCCACTGAGAACTGGCTCGACTGCCCGATCAGAGCAAAAGAGATTCAAAGCCTTGTGCAACTTTGGATGCCGGTTAGAGTACAATATGGAAATTCCACATTCACCTGGTGGGGATTTATTATCAGTATAATAATAATAATCAGAACAAAAAAAATGGGGATGATTTTTGGAATTTACGTTTGGAAATTCTTTGCAAAAAGAAAATTTTGACTTTTTCCTTTGGAATAACAAGTTAAATTTTACTAATTAATAGTAAAAAAAACCCATTTTTTTCTACTAATTTATTATCAGTAAATTTTAACTAATTCTGCAAATAAATTAGTTTTGAATTAATTTGAATTAGTTAAATTTTACTAACAAAAAAGAAAAAAAAAAATTTTTTCTACTAATTTATTAGCAAAGGGTCAGTCAATAATTCAAATTACTTAAAATTTTTACTAATTCACTCTCTAAATCTAAATTAATAAAAATTTGAATTGGTTGATTTTGAATTAGTCAAACTTTACTACTAAATAGTAAAAAAAAATTTCTACTAATTTATTAGTAAATTTTAACTAATTTCTGCTGATAAATTAGTTTTGGATTAATTTGAATTAGTCAAACTTTACTAATAAATAGTAAAAAAATTTTCTTTTCTTTTGATAAAAAAATCATTCATTCTTATTTATTGCTAAATCAAAAATTTTTTTTATTTTCTGCAATAATTCATGAAATTTTGATGAATCAATTTTTCAATGTTTTTTTGCAAAAAGTCAAAACACGTTTTTGAGGAAAAATATTGTCTTTCAAATCGATTGCTTAATAAAATTTTAATTCGACCATCCTTTAATTCTTGTACTGCTTTTTTTATTCGCACAACTTCCCAAAGGAGTTGGAAGACATTATGTAACATTTCTCCTTCTATTTTTTTTTCTTTTGAAAGTGCAAAAAAAGTAAATATGTGCAATTTTTTAAAATTCAACACATCAAGGACTTTTGGTAGCTTGAGGACTATAGTCCTCAATCCTCCTGAAAGGTCAATCACCTGAATGATTAATAACAGGTAGTCAGTATAGTTGAACACCTTAATCAAAGTAAATATAATTCAGAATATATTATTCTTCATTTTTTCTTCATTTCAATCTCTTTTCTTTTAGAAGGAAAAAATTAATATTTAAAAAGTAAATAAACTGCTCGTGATTCCCAGCATTCAAATCACCGGAACGTATTTTCCCCAACTCTCGAAGAATTTTAAATATTATTATTGTATATCGTATATAAATTTTAACATACAAGTTTCTTTTTGTTCCAATTCGTTTATTCTTGATAATATTATGGAAAAATGCGATTTATCGTTTGGAAAATATTGTGTGAAAATAAAATATTGTAAAAACAATTTATAAAAAATTAAAAATACATTACACATATATAACAATTTGTGTCATTTATTTAATGTCATTTTATGTCATTTATTTAATATTTATCATTGAATTTTTAACATTTTTTTTTCATTTTCAATAATTATTTTCAGCTCAACTGTTACTTCAAAGCTGAAATTTTGTTATATAATCGTAAAAAAGAATTCCATATATTAAAATACACACGCGTTTAGATCATTTTCGGTGCATTTGATTTCCATAAATGATGAAATCATACGGATTGGTTTAAATTTATTCTAATCGAATTCTACACAATTTATTTCATTTAGTTCCTAATTTTACTTTTATAAAATCTGAAATTTACATTTTCGTTCTCGAATTTAAAATTTGCTTTTCTAATTATATTTAACAATTTTTCGACACAATTTCGAAAAAATGCAATTAATTTTTTAATGAATGATTATTAATTTATTTTATTGAATTGTTAATTATAGGTACCTATTAAGTAAATATTAATTACAATTATACAATACAATTATACCAAATTAATTATTAATTATAAAAAAATAAAAAATTAATAATTTATTATCACTAAGGGAAAAATTATATTTGAACCAAATATACTTAATTATATTTTGTTCAAATATAATTTTTCCCTCAGTGATATTAAATTATTTATTCAATTATTATTTGTTTGTTTATAATTAAAAATTTAATTATATTTTCTATACCTAATAAATTAAATATTATAATTATATATTTAAATATTATACAATTATATAAATTATTAATTTAATTATTATTTATTTGTTTATTTGTTTATGTGTGTTTATAATTAATAATTAATTTTTGAACTGTCCTTTAAAGTTGACGATTCATTTTAATGTCTAAATTACTGTGTAGAAATTTTTCAAATATATTATTTACAACAATGAACAATGGATGACATTTGTAAGTTGTTTATGAACTTTTTAACACCTCATAGTGTATAATTGACATTAGCGTTAGACATCAATGCTTCTTTGGACCTAAGTCAAGGATGCTGTCCTGGTATAAAAGTTATTAATAAATTCATGTAAACAAAAAGCGTGAGCTGAGTGTCAATATAATATTAGAGATCATTTCAGATAATAAATTATGTAAAATATCCTTTTTTTCCACTTCTCAATTCTCATCATGTAACTCCATAAAGTGGTTCATAATTTATGAAAATTCTTAATTGTAAATATTTGTATTTAACAATATTGAGAATTTTTTATTTTTTTACACAATTTTGTTAATTGACGAGTATAATCTACGTGTGTTTAAAAATAATAACAAATTCGATTGTTTTCAAAGCATTTTGCCATAATTTTTGTTAATTATTTTCTTATTAACAAAAATTGTTTTTGTTTTTATTAATTATTTTCTTATTAACAAAAAACGTTTTTGTTTTTATAAATTATTTTCTTATTAACAAAAAACGTTTTTGTTTCTATAAATTATTTTCTAAATAATAAAAATCGTTTTTATAACTAATTTGTAACATTTTTTGTCTCTATTATTATTTTTAAAAAAATCTGTCCTTGCAAAATTAAAAATTCGCAAGCGGAATATTTCCAAATTATGAATGGAAATACCCCCCAAAAAATAATGTGACGCAGTTTCTTCTTTGAATGAAGAATTCTTACATATGAGTCACATATAATCTCGAATCTGAAACTTATTTTCATGAATAAATTATAATGTATTCTGGAAGAAAAGAATGTCAGAATTTTTAATTCTCTTTTATTTAATTCTGTGAATTTTTTTTTGTGATTTATAAACATTCCGGTGCACAAAGCTAATTGAAAAATTTTGGTTTATTTTTCTAAATCGTTAGGGGAAAAACAATTTTTTATTTAGGGAAAAAAATTCGAATTAATGAATACATATTAGTATTTTTTGAATATGAAAAATTAATTACCAATGTACTTATTCAAGAATGAAAAACTAATACAAAAATAGTACATCGTATTTACAAGAAGATGACTTAACAAAATATAATCTCAGGAAATGAGTAATATTTAGAATCACTTTGGAATTTCGTAAAAAGAAAAATTTTTCCATTTTGATCAATTTTCTCACTCGAATCTTTCTTTAAAGAAATAATAAAATTAATTTACAAAAAGTTTTAAATCTACTTTTTTTTTAATAAAAAATTGAAAATATAATAAAAAAAAAAATTAAAATTGAATAAAATAATTAAAATAGTTGTCTATTGGACAACTATTTTAATAGTTTGTAATTATTTATTTAAAATTAAATTATTTTCGTATTATATCTTTAATTATTTTTTTATTAAAATTTTTCTACTCTTAATTTTTGTTTTTATCTTCTAATTTTATTTGCTCTATGTACGTATGAATTGATAATTATTTTAGCGAAGTAAAAATGAGGAATAAAAATGAGTCTATATAGTAGTTGAGAATCAATGATTGTAATTGTTAAATAGAAAAAAAGAAGGCAGGTAATGTTCAATTTATACGAACATGGGTTAAGGTTCAGGATCAACGTTAGATAATTATAATAAACTATATAACGCCTACGGAACGTAAAAGAATGCCTCTGGCATAGGATGTAATATGCCAATATGGAATAACCTTCAAGATTTCGAAGTAACTTTCCCTTCGTGTTTGAAACCTAGGGCAAGAATTTCAGTTACATGTCACACATTTGTCAATTTCCTCGCGGTCAAAATTATTTTTCTCATATTATGAAAATTAATTATTTTACATAACAACTAATGTTCAAGATTATTAAATTTAATTACTTTCTTGTTAGAAATTAAAAAAAAATAATAAGAGACACAAAAACAATTTTTACTAAATTGTATTATTTTTTATTTTATTATTATTAATTAATATTATATTATTTATTTATTTATACATTTCCCGCAGTACAAAAATGGACCATAAATTTGTATCTAAACTTAGTTTAACAGTACTAAATAAATAAATATTATTACATAACTATTAAAAAATAGTAGAATAGAATAAAATTTTCAATGTTAAATATTTTATGTTTTTAATAACTTTCAAACTTTAATCTCGAATTAAATTCTATTTTCTTGAGAAACAAATTTCCTTATAATTATAAAAAAAAATAGCTCAGTAATAATTGTATCACGATTTTTGCAAAGTCTGAGGTCTGGAAATGTATTTTTTTTTGTAATAATTGTTCTGAACAAAGATTGAAAATTTCTTTCTCGTGAAATAAATATTTGCGAATGTGAAATATTTATTAAATCGAATATTATATTTGAAGTTAAGGTGCTAAATCATTCCTTTTAGGAGAACAAATATTGTATAGCATTTGACTTCTTCTTTTTTTCAGCTTTTATACGAATATAACTTTTATTTTTTAATATTTTGCATTCATAGAATAAAAGTGTGTACAGATGACACGGAAGATAGTTTCGAAAAAAATCCACAAAGAAACGTACAATTGAGTTTTGAAAAAAAAACATGATCACCTTGAGGGATTTTTTATTCTCAAAAAACCTACGCTGTTTACTGTCTTCGTGCAACTTTGTTTATTTAAAAAATACTCCACAAAAAAAACAAAAAGAAAAGAAGCAACATTTCTAGAATTTTTAAATTTTCAATTAAATTTTATGCTATTTATTTATTTAAGAAAAAGAAAGTTTCAAGGGCTAAATTATT
>JUFY01024945.1:25454-53522 GCA_001855655.1 Leptopilina clavipes | reverse complement strand
AAAGAAGCAACTATCTCTAAACTAAATGAAGTCGACAGGGATAGGAACACATACATAGATAGAGAGAGAAGACGAGCAATTTTTCTCTCTAAACAGTGGCGTCATCCAGCGACAAGTCGCGGTACTACAAGTTATATATCTTCGAACAAGTTATATTCATATAATTATGATCGAACTTCACTTGTAAGTTCGTTTAATCATTAATTTTACGGTATATAAAATTATGAATTTACGCGTAACTTCACCACCCTGACAGCTACAGTAAATAATTATTTGCAATGTATTCGCAACAATTCGTAATTAAATAAATTATTTTTGCACTGTTGAAGCTGAATAATAATAATTATTATTATTATGAAGAAACATTTGTTTATCTGCATAGAAATGTAAAGATAGTAAGTTATTTTTATATATATACATTATGTATTAATCTTAACAAGAAACTAAAAACATAACCTCAAGATTATTAAATTATAATGTTTTTAAATAAAAATAAAAATTAATTCTATATATGTAACTTAAAATAAATTTTATATTAATTACAGATTTTATATATTATCTAGGTAATTATGTTTTTTTTAATAAGGTCAAAAGCGTTAAATAGTTTACTGTAAATTAATTTATTCTGTATTTAAAATATTATACATTTTCAATTTATTAACTCTATCACGCTTATAGAAAATAGTATACGATAATTTTAATTATATAAAAAGTATTAATAAAGTAATTACAACAAAATTTGTCTTGTACAAATTTTCTCCTAAAAAACTATATCACTAAATTCTCTAATTTAATGTTAAATTATCAACTAATTTAAATGCATTAAGAAGAATATTTAACAATGTTTTTAAACATTAATTAAAAATTTCTTATATAATTCAGAAATTTTTAAATTTCCAAAGGCACAAACATACAATTCACCTTTAAAGAGATTTTTCATTTGACAAATACTTAAATGTTAAAAATCTTATTTTACCGGCGTGTCTGTTAATTTTGTGCTACCCATTTGAATTCCACCAGTGTAAAGAAGTAATTCTTCTCTCGAGTAAAAAGGCACAATTTCTTCTACACTCGCGAACGATTGTTCACTTATTTTTTCTGATCCCAAAGCAAATCTGATAAAACAAATCATTTTTATTTTAAAATTATATGGAAATATGGAAATAATAAATTTTTCATATACAAAAATTACCTGTTGTCACCTCTTTTACGAATAGGAACATTGTAAACTCTATCTCTGAACCAAAGAACTAGTGTCAAGGGATTATTAGGGTTCGATGTGGACGGCCTCACCAGGAAATGTCCATCCTGAGGATAAGTACTTTCTGAAATTAGAAAAATAATAATTAAAATTGCTTCGATCTAAAAGTATAAGAAAATATTGATTGAAATAATATACTAACGCTCTCTAATTAATGCCATGCCTTGTTCTCTCGTGACATTGTGGAACCATGGTTTATCCGTATATTGTCTATCAGGTGGAGGAGGAGGAGGTAATGGTCGAGTCGCTGACAACGAAGAGTTACTAAGAGGTAAAGTGGCGAATTTTTTATCCAGAGATCGCTCTGTAAATTACAGAAAAATTAAAATTAGTATAAAAATTAAACAACTTTAAAGCTTTTTATCATCACGATAAAAAAATGAAACAAAAATTATCTTTAAAAACGTTAATACTTTATCAAATTTGAATATTTAAATACTGACTTGTTAAATTGAGACGTGCTTGAAGCAAAGTTTCTTGAGTTAAAGACACAGATCTCTTTAAATCTCCCATTAACGTTGTCATTGTTGTTTATACAATAACTATGTTAATTTAACTTTTTTTAAATGCCACCACGGCTTTCAAAAATATTCAACTTTAATTATTAATTCATTTTTTCAAAAATGTCTCTCGATAAAAATATTAGAAATTAAATTTAATAATTTAATTTCTACAATTATTGAAAAGAATTAAGTTAAAATTTCTTCAAAAGAAAAAATGAAGAGAATAGGAAGCTCACGATTAACGTTCACTTTGAAATTCAAACTAGAACTGAGTGCATGAGCGCATTGGATAAAAAAAGAAACACAAAATTAACAATTTCTCGGTATGGGGTAACAGCGTCCCAAAAAAATATAACTTACTTTGAGCTTCTTTTTCATCACTCGTTTTTTGTGATGTTTTTGTATAAAGAAAAGTCGTGGTTGGTCTTCTCATTGAATTTTCACGAATTGAATTATTCACTTTCGGTACATCTCTCAATTGTTGCGCTAAACTCAAATTACTAATTGAATGAAGTTTAGACTCGTTTTTTTTAAATTTTGGTACTTCAGTTTCTGCTGAAACTTCGCAATTAGCGTAAGTAATTTCTGTATTTGTGTCATAATTGGCCATTCTGAAAATAAAAAAATATATAAGTTATAAAATTGTTTAAAAATTAAGATGTTATTTAAAAATACAAATTATTCATTATTAATCAGTAAAAATTGCAAGAGTAGATATTTGAAAATGATTTTGATTGAGATGCAAATTGTTGTAGAACATATTGTTTAATTTAAATTTATAATCAAATTTTTTTCATATTAAGTTATTTTCTTTTGGTGTTCTTGCATATATGTAAAAGAAAAACAGGTCAAAGGAAATTGTTGATTATCTTTTAATTAACGCCTACATAATTATAGACTAAATATAACATTCTTTTATTTATATTTCAGAGGAAACAAATTTTTAAACGTTTATTGTTACTAATAAAAATAAATATTGTTAGTCATTCTTAAAATTTTAATAAATAATAAGTTTATAAAGTTTGATTACTTTCATTTAAAGGCTTAAATTTAAACTTCGATTTTAAATTTAATTGTCAATTTTTTAATTATAAAATAGCTTATTAGTTGAAAATTATTAAAAAACAAATATTGTTTAATTATAACAAAATTTGACGTTTCCATAGGAACAATGCTATGCTTAGTTGTCAATGTATGATTTAAATAAAAAATTTTAACAATATATATACTTACTTTACAAAGTAAGTTTTCGACATCGTTTTTATTACACTTTTTTATTATACTTATTAGAAATTTCATCAAGCGCATCCCTTTTGGACATTTTTTGTAAAAAAAACCTCGCGCGTGTCACTCATCATCTGTTTTTATGGGTATCATAAACATATTTTGTGTAATTAATCAATTTCCACACACAGTTCATTAGTTTGAGACAACATTAAAGAGTGAGTAATAATCGCAATTATAAATGAACAATAATACGAAACTTAATAATTAATTACTAATATTATTATCATGACAGCTTTGGTGACTTGAAAACATTTATCATCTTATTTCTACCTTATCGATGCAGATGCATGTGTGCGAGCACGAGCGATCAGTGAATGAAAAGTAATTTTTATTTATTTAAAAAGTAATATTCTATATATACATTTTAATCAGAAAAGTTGGGAAAATGACTGAGAAAACTTCAAATTCGAATTACATTTCTATTGAGGATGAGAAAACATATAATGATTTAATACGGTAAGCTTTTTTACTTTTGAGGTTATGTAAATGATTTTTTGCAAAGCGAGATTATACAATAAAAATATATAATTAACTATTATTTAAAACTTATTTAGTTTTAAAAGATTTGTATGTTTTTCATTTTGCATTCTAAAGGAATAGCAAATAAAATTTCACTTTTCAACCTTTGCAAAATGTTTTTTTATTTCAGAATTTATATAAAAAATTACATATCTTAGAGTCTGAATATATTTGATAAAAAAAATTAATTTTTCATTCAAGACGTAATCTTAATATTCTTTTATTATCAATTGATTTTTCTCTTATCAATGTTTAATCTTATTGCAGGTCAAATGAATTGACTCTTATTCATTTTTACACGCCCTGGTCGGAACAATGTAAACAAATGTGTGGCGCCATTGAGGAAATGATGAAATTAAATGAATATAAGGGGGTAAAATTTGCAAAAATACAAGCCGAAGATTTTCCGAAAATTTCTATGAAAGATAATGTATCGGCAGTGCCGACGATCATTTTCTATAATAATGGAAAAGTTGTCGATCGAGTTGATGGCGCAAATACAGCAGCAATGGCAGAAATTACTTTAAAACATTTGTCTAATTCTTCGCCGAAAAAGGAGAAAAGTCCTGAAGCTTTGGAGGATAGAATTAAGACGCTTATCAATCTTGCACCATGCATGTTATTCATGAAAGGAAATCCGACTACTCCACGATGTGGATTTTCAAGGACAATAGTGTCTCTTCTCGACAGTTGCAATGCCGATTATCAAACTTTCGATATTTTGCAAGACAATGCCATTAGGGAAGGACTCAAGAAATTTAGTGATTGGCCGACTTATCCTCAAGTGTATGTTAACGGAGAACTTATCGGTGGTTTGGATATTCTTAAGGAAATGAATGAATCGGGAACCTTGAAGGAAATGCTTCCCCAAAAATCCGGCATGGAAGAAAGGTAATTAATTTTTCAAATAAAGTATGATTAACTTTGACTTGTTAAAATCTTAATGATTACACAATAATAAGAATACGCGATAATGTTCATTTAATTTGTTTACAAATTTTTATTAAGATTTTAATTCATAATTATATACATAACAAAAATATCTTTTTACAGATAAAAGGATCGTGGCATTTTATTTTTTGGATTTAAAGTTTAATTGATACATAATTGTAAACTTTTACCATTTTTTGATTAATTATACAAAACCGTAGATTAATAAATTATTAAAATTTATAATCTGCATTTCAGTGTTTTATTTTGAAAATGGACAATAATATAAGGAGCTTTTTCTTTTTGAAAAGTAAATATTATTATTGTCACTATTTAATCAATTCATTTTAATATTAACAAAAAGAAAGTATAAATTATCTCACCTTTATAATTTGTTAAAATGTATCTTTACTTCCGTTTTTTCTGGTTCATTTTGCCAGCAAGTGCTCCCTTTTTACTTCCAGAAATTCCTTTGAACTTTCCAGCGTTCTTCATTTTTTTTCTGCAGAAATTGACAATTTAATAAAATTCTAAATAATAATTCAAAATTTTATTAACTGAAGCTATTTTAAATGTTTACCTTTTATTAAGAGAAGACCTTGTAAGCGGTAAGTAAGCATAAGATGCCTGTTTTCCTTTTAGTGTCATATCTCCTTTAGCCTTGGACGCTCGGTATTCTGCACCGGGTTCTTTTTCTGATTTCGATATCTTAACAGGTCGATGAATTCCTGAACCTCCAGCTAAAATTTTTATTTTCATATCATTTGAATAATTAAAATTTTTATGACATTTATAGACTATTAAAAATCCTTTTAACCAAAAAAAAAGATTAATTTACTTACCTTTATATTTGGAAGAAGTTGAAAATGTTTCAGAATAAACGCTTCCACGTTTCCTTTTTTTCATTGATTTTGCCGATTTTACATCATCATCGTCGTCTTCTGTAAAATTTAATTACAATCCAAAATAATGCATATTTATTTTTTATAAAAGTGTTATAATTAATTTTTATATAATTTACCATAATCATCGTCTTCATTATTTTTTAAGAATGGTACTTTTTTCTTCTTTTTTGTTTCTTCTTCATCACTTTCGTCATCAGTATTGTCTGTAATTATTAACCGGCCATCCTCAGCTTTCTTAAATTCACTGTCTTTACAGTTTCCTTTGACTGGTTTAGAAGCGGAAATTCCCGGTTTTGTAGCTGAGAGTTCAAAATAATTGTTAGAATTAATTAAAAACTATTGATAATTAACAATACACTATTATCAATTATTTAAAATTAAAAATTTAAGAACACAGGTACTAACCAACAATATTTTTAGAAGCAGTAGGATCAGCAAAGTCGACAATATTGTCTTCCGATTCCTGAATCCAAGTCTTTGTTTTTTTTTGTTTCGTATTTTTACCCCCATTCTCCATATCCACATCGTCAAATTCTTCATCACTATCTGCCAGAATTTCTTCCATACTGAAAATAAAAAAAATGTTATTTATAAATTTGTAATAATATAAAATCTGACATTTGCAGAAAATTTACCTCTTTGGCATTCGTTTAAGACTAAACTCTTCCTCGCCATCTTCTTCTTTATTCTTTTTATCGTCCTTTGTTTTCTGTTTTTTGTTCTCAATTTTTCGAATATTTTTCAATCTCTTGCGCATCGTTTCATCGGACTGTGGCACCATGTTCAATATCGGTTCAATGCCAAACTTGCGAACCATTTTTACGAGGATATCACGTACCTTTAGTCTACAATGTCGTTTACAGTCTTCTGTCATTTTGGACAAGGATTCCACCTTTAATGCACAATTTATTTTTTTTTAATAATTATTCTTCTAAAAATAATATTTTTCGATTAAATTTAAAAAATATATATTTACAATTTTAGGTAATGTCGGGCCAATTATTGGAGTTGGCATGACAGTGAGATAGACTTTAGCAAAACCTAAACAAGATATTGTAATTTCTCTTGTTGGTCCTGTTAACAAATTGCAGGCGTGACCCAGAATTTCTTTAACAGTTTCTATTCCCAAAGATCCTAAAAGTAACGTGAGTTAGAAGTTTTTATTTTTATACTTTTCAATAAAAATGGTAAAAATCATATTTAAAGAAATTTACCACTATAATTATAGAGAACTGAAGAAAGGGCAAGTAAAGTTGCGCTGCAAAAATTTGGAGTGCCTCCTAAACCTGATTTGAGCAATTGAATATATTCCATAAAATGTTCTTCGTTATTTAAAAATTTCTCTGCAATCGTATTCAGTAATTGATAAGAAGAATTACGACATTTTTCATTTACTTCCTTCAAGCATGTAACTGCTTCAGGAACAATTGCTTGTAAGAATTTTGTTTTTTCAAGTTGTGGATGACTTTTAGCGAGACAGATAATACAACGAATTCGCGCCTGAAATTAAACGAGAATATTGAATTTCAGTAAACAATAGAAATAATCAATTTAGATAAAATACATTGAAATGTGAACTTACTCCTTTACATATTTTATGCGCAAATTGTTGAGATTTTTTCAATAGACTCTGAATCGTACGTCTATTATCGAAAACAAATTGTTTACAAACTTCATTTTCGCTATTGCAAATTTCTTCTAGAAATCTAAAATTGATAAAGTAAAAAATTAAATTATTTTCCATTTCTTTTCGTTCAATGAAAAAACTTTCAATTTTTAACATAAATTTTTCAACACTTACCTGTACGCTTTCTTCTGTTCCTTTTGCTTATCCTTTTTCATTAAAAGAGGAACACAAAAATCGTAAAATATTTTCAACCGTCCAATATCAGTAAATTGTGCGAATAATCTAAAGAGATCAAATACACTTTCCTTTTCAAATTCATCTATTGTCTCGTCTTCAATTTTCTTCATAGCCGTATCAAAAAATATATCTAAATGTTCCTTGTTCGTGATCGATAAATAAACCTAAGAGAGAACAATAAAAAATTTAATTACTATCCTTAAATAAAAAAAATTAATTATTGATAAATAATTTTTTGCAATTTTATAATTCTACTCACTTTGATTGTTTCAAAGGCAGCAATTCGTTGGCCTTCCTCGTCAGAACCGTGAGGCTTCGTGGAATATAAATTGAAAAGTATAGGTAAATAATTCTTTGAAAACTTGGCTAAAGTTTCAATATCTTCCTGATTATTTTTTTCCAATGACGCGGCAATTAATCTTCTCAAAGAAGCCATTACCGAAAATCTCAGACTTTTATCACTTCCTATTAACGATCCAAGAGTTTTGGCAAAATCTGACTAAGAATTTCAAGGAGAACGGGAAAAGTTTAATTACTATTCGTTTCTTATGTACATAAATTATGTTTATAGAAAACAAACCTCAAAACTGATGCTAATGTCTGATGGATTATTACAAAAATTGGGCAATAAGGACCAAATTTGAGATCTCATTAACTCATAACTATGTGCTCCAATTCCATCTTTATTTGCTTGCAATGACTTCGATTTTATTCTATAAAAACGAGAATATTTGAATCAATTGTTAATTGAAAGTTACATAATTAAAAGACCTAAATATTTCTATTATAAGGAAGCAAAATCAATAACTTACTGACAATGAACAGCCAAAGGTAGAAGAGATTTAATAAAATAGGATAATGGAGCATTTGAGATACAATCCTTTAAAATAGGCAAAAGCCAGCTTCTGTTTAAATTCTGAAAATATAAAAAAATTCATTTAAAATTTCTTTCAATGGTAAATAAAAAATTAGAAAAGAACATTAGAACCTGGAGAGGAATCGTGTTTAGAACGATTTCTGGACCCATTGATTTGACAGCAGCGCCGACGGCATATTCAATTTCACTATTATAGGTAAATTTATGCGTATCTCGCAAATCTGCCAAGGTAATTAAAATTTTCGCCAACTCTTCTTTACAATGTAGTCCAATAATCTATAATAGAACGATAATAAATTTCTAATTTAGATATTTAATAATGAATGATTTCATTATTCGTGGTTAAAATGTAAAACACAGGTTCTAAAAATTTACCTGGAATAAAACGGCCAGTAAATGAAGAACATGATGCCAGGCTCCACTGTATTGGTACTTTAATCCTTCTTGTATCAACTGAATAATTTTCTTTAAAGTTGATTTATATCTAAAACAATTGAATATTTTTTTAATTTTGCAGACATTCAGAACATGAATGAATGGACTCTTGTAATTTGCTTTTATTTACCTCGAAGCGATTTGTTCATTTACACACATAATGCTGACACATTCTTGTAAAACGTGTTTTATTGCATGCGATGCACCAGTTAAAACGTCCGTCTTATCAGATAGCCAAAGTTCCGTAGTTTTTTCTATAAAGCGAGGAAGATTTGCCGCACAAAGATCCAATGAATGTCTATAAAAAAAATCAATTTTCATCTTGATGAATTTTCTTTTTAATTCTATCTAAATTGAAGCATTTTTCTCCTCAAATACTTACGAAGCGAGATTCGCGTAAGCTTCTTGCATAACTGTTAGCCAAGCGAGGGTTGGTTGTGTATCACTAGGTGCCGGTTGATAATCATAAAGAGCATTAATTATTTGCGCATTTAATTGCGATGGTAAAACGGATTCACATGGTTTTGAAATGAATAATCCATGGAAAGTTTGGAAGCAACAAGATGTCACCAGTACATTATTTAGAGTCATAATGCTCAAAAGACTCTCACAAATGGTCTGAAATAAACATAATAACGTTAATAAATTTTAATATCAGAACTAGAAAAAAAAAACATTGGATCAAATGAAATATCAAAAAATTTTTTTCTCATTCAAATATATTCTGAACTTGTTAGCTTGATAAAAAATTGTTTAAAATGTTGTAGGAGAATCAGATTAAACAATAATTAATTTTGTGCATAGCATAAATAAATTTTATCAATTAATTTTATGAAAAATTTGATCACATTGGATCAAATTAAATATCAAAATTTTTTTTTCTTATTCAAATATGTTCTGAACTTGTTAGCTTGATAAAAAATTGTTTAAAATGTTGTTGGAGAATCAAAATAAACAATAATTAATTTTGTGGATAGCATAAATAAATTTTATCAATTAATTTTATTAAAAATTTGATCACATTGGATCAAATGAAATGTCAAAAATTTTTTATCTCATTGAAATATGTTCTGAACTTGTTAGCTAGATAAAAAATTGTTTAAAATGTTGTTGGAGAATCGAAATAAACAATTACTTATTTTGTGGATAACATAAATAAATTTCATCCTTTAAATTGTATTAAAAATTAGAGAAAAAATCGCGCGTAAAGTTTCTGGTTTTAAATTTGATATTCTTAACAATATAACATTTATAATTTTTATTTTTAGAATATAATCACTTTACGAATTGTCAAAATCTATCAAAAACAAAAGCATTAGAAAAAACTAACTTCAAACTGCGGACAGAATGAATGATTGAAAGAATACGACGATTATTATAGATAATTATTACTTTGTCAGTGAAATTAGTTTCTGATAAAGTTTATTTATGAGGTTTCTGTTTTCTTCAATTACCTATCATATATTTGATATTGTTTGAATGGCCTTGTTTTTTTTTTCTCGCGATCTGAACAATGAAAGTAGCCGTTTACAGTTTTCCTTTAACGAACTTTTCTGTATTCTGTTTGTTACGTTTATTATATTTGCTTTCAATCCAATTGCACCTCTGCTAGAGGAAATCAGTTCCGTGGAATAAAAAAGAAAAGAGAGTGAGTTGCGAGTAGAAAAACTTATGAGGCTTCATTCGATTGATATTTTAATTCTTTTTGAATTTCATAAAAGTGCATAGCAACTACTTTGACATACATAATTGTTAAAATATTTTTTAACAATAATTTAAAACAAAATGGCAACAAAAATAGTTTGAAGATAGTAATATCTTTTAGTAGCAATTAAATATTTTACAAATTTAATAATAATAGGTATAATTTTTATTAAATTGAACTAATGAGTTTAGCATTTTTTTTATCTTCTCTGTGTGATATTAAACAATTTGTCTTTGGAGATGTTGCGACATAATAACCTTTGGGGAACATGAGTGGAAGCCTAAAACTTGAGCCATTTGCGTGAAGCAACGCAGAACAAGCAACTAGTGGTGGGTTGCGAATGAATTCAATATAGTGGGGTGAATGTGATGTGTATGGTGGTTGTGTAAGTAAGTTGATGATAGTAGTGGTGAAACTATCCCTTCTACGTACATCTACAAGTTACACATTTACCGATTGTTACGGATAAGTTTCCTGTTTCAAGTTAAAGTAGATCGGAGAGAGAGAGAGAGAGAGAATCTCATACAAGCAGTTTGTGCATCCTCTTCCTCTGCCGTTGGTCGTCGCCAAGACTGTCGACAACACAGTGTGCCTTGAGGCCGCAAGAGTTACGGAAACCCAGACATCGGACGTCACTCATCGGCCTGACCCTCAGGAGTTCCTGCTTCAAAACCACAAGAAGACCCAATGGTCGTTTACAACTACGTACCGAAACTTTCCTTACAACACTGTTCCGTTTACAGCCACGGGCGTAGATCAAATTCCCAATTCAATTGACGAAAACTACTCTCTCTCTTTTTTTTCTCTGTTTATCCTCATCAGTAATCGTGAAATCCAAATCTTTTCAATATAAACACCATTTTACTCGATTTGAGAATTTATTTCGCAGTATTTTTCAGCAATTGTAGTCTTAATAACTACCATTGATTAATTCTACTATTAATTGAAGCTGGAAATAATTGAAATTTGAAAATATTAATATTTGAAACAATTATCACTTGAAGCTACTACCAATTGAAACTGTTTTTTTTCTTTTTTTTTTAATGAAACCACTGTAAATAATTGAAAAATTCGAATTGCAATCGAACGAAAATGTCATCAATTTATTGCAATTAAATTTTAAAACAATTATAAATTGAAACTACAACACAAGACAAAGACTTGAAGAAACGAATGTTGGTGACGACATGTGGTAGAAATTCAATTTCCGGTCCAAGTCGGACGTCAACGCTTCAGGGAAAACAACTGTCAACCAATACGGTTTAACAGAAATGAAAGAGCGAGGTTATTTACCGGAACCACGTCAAGAGCATGCTCGGACGTGTATACCTTACATTACCTTTTGTACATTAAACCTTTAAAGAAAAATAAATTCTCAATAATTAGAAATTTTAACAGTTAATTAAAAAAAATTATTTATCAAGTAGTGTTAGAATTATTATGGATTCGAATTTTTATTCGAATTTTTTTATTCGAATTTTCAATGAAGCGAGAAATAGAAGAAAGCTCTTCATCTTTTGTATATTGTATAACAGTTCAGATTTACGATATAGTATTATTATAAAAATGTGGCTGTGATAGGGTTAGAAGGGAGGGGGGGGGGATTTATTAGAGGATTTTAAATTCAATGAAGGAGTTGGTAAAATTGATGAAATATGTGTTTTATCCGCAAATTGAATAGCTTCAGTGAATTGTGATATTTTTCCCTTTGTGAAACGTGATTCCAGATATTATTCTGATTTTCTCATTTTCTCGCGCAAATCGATCACACACGTACGTATATATGTATGTGTGTATGTATAAAACGAGCATCGGTCGTCGTTGATGGGCGATGCGTAACGCGTTTCTATCCTGTGTACGCCAAGGGAGTCTGTAATCTCAGCAAGGGTGAATCAACGCCACTCGCAGATACGTGACTCGGTTATTTAAAACTTCTCAGGTGGGAAAATAAATGAATTGCACTTTTTTTTATTTTTTTTTATTACTTATTCTTCTAATCCTTGCGATTTCTTATATAACATATTATAGTTTTTTATTGTATCCGAAAAACTGTATCTCGCTTAGATTTTTCTTCATGTTCTTTAATCCTCGAAAAAGATCACCTAGTTTCAAGTAAACTGAAATTAAATCTATAATTGAATTTTTCATCTAATTCCAACGCCAATAAGAAACTTTTTCATCTTCTTTTCGGAAATATTGGAATTTTTAAAATTGAAATATTTTTTGGAATTATTGGAAAAATTAAAATTAAACGTGATTAGATAGAGATCAAATAACATCTAATCAATAATATTGTGATTTAATCTTGATTGTCAGTCGTAGTAGGAATGAAATAAAAAAAAAAGAAAACATGAAGAAAGATTGCTTGAGAAAATAATTTTGATTTCTAAATTAAATTCTGTTTTTTTTAAATTAAATGCGTCTTCATTAAGGTGTGTGAACATTAATCTTAATACGCTCTTTTACGGATAAAACATTTTTCACTTCACCTTGTCAAATGAGAGACTAATTAATAAATAACTTGAGGGAGTTGGGTTCATTGTCGAGTAACAAATATATCTTCAATTACTCACGCCTCTCACCCTTGGGTGATAAAGTTCACGTATGTTGATTCGAGATAACTCGACACCTCATTCTATGAATGTATCTTGCAATCTCTCGAGAGATTTTACGAGAGTGTGACTCAAGGTCGATTACTCAGATGATGTATATTATTCAATCGTATATCAAAATCAAACTACCGTTAACACACGAATTGAATTATTCCTTGTTTACAGCTTCTGTTAATTGAAATAGAGGTTAATTGAATTTTATTATTGTTCAATTGAATTTATTGAATATATTGCAACTACGTTTCCAACTATAATTTCAAACCAGCACAAATTCAACTTACAAGTCACAAAAATTTATGCTACTAATTCAAAGTACTAATAATTACATCTACTAGTAACTGAATTTTTTACAATGGAATCTACTATAATTAAAAATACTAATAATTAAAACTACTATTAATTAAAACTACTATTACTTGAAGCTATCGCGAATTAAAACTACTTTTAATTAAAAATATAAGAAATGAAAACTACTATTTCTGGAACCTCTCACGGTTTAAAACTACTATTAATTGAAGCTACTAGGAATTCAAACTATTGTTAATTGAATCTGTCAGTGATTAAATTTACTATTAATTGAAGCTATCAGGAATTAAAACTACTATTAATTGAAGCTACCAGGAATTAAAACTACTATTAATTGAAGCTACCAGGAATTAAAACAACTCTTAATTGAAGCTATCAGCATCTATAACTATTGTTAAAGAAGCAACACAGCACAATATTCTTTTAAATAAATTACTCAATGTAGGAAAATATAAGCACGTGAAAATTGGTGAGATTTTTAGTAGTAATTGGTAATTTGGTGGTAGTAAAATGAGAGGGAAAAACGAAGGTGAATTAGGTAAGTAAAAGCGAGAGCGTAGCGAAGTAGAGTTTAGGTTGGTTGTACGGATCGAAAGGACTAGGTGAAAAGAGAGAGGGAGAGATAGAAAAAGCGAGAGAGCCAGAGAGAGATGGTTGAATGCTTGGCTGGTTGGTTGGTACACGGAGGGCGAATTTCTTACAGCCGGTCTCCGGGAACTGCTACCAGCAAGAGTGGTAATCAATACATGCGTCTACTCTTCCACCACCTTTCCAACGCTACTAGATCCTTGCTTTTCCAGCGTCCTTCTCTCTACCTTCAGCAGCCAACCCTCATCCCTTGTTACCACTGCAATACCAGCGCGACACAGACGTCTTCAAGTTACGTTTCTTCTCTCCGTTCTCATCCGTGTATTGCCAGTCCTTTTTTTCTTCGCTTCCTCATCTCTTTATATATATCTATATTTTTACCAGTATTTTTCAACTATTTCAAGTTGCATTTTTCCACAGACTTTATGCTATATGCATCGTCGAACTCGAATTTTAACTCGAGTCCGTTTACCACCAAATAATAACACAACTTGGTGGGAGGAGAGGGTGGAGTTGAAAACGTGTACGTGCAACAGAGTCCCGAAAGGATTGTCTGCGAGAGGTGCAATTTACACACTAAGGTTCATAAGTTCATGTTTGTAATATCAAATTACCTCAAGTTTGTGTAGGTTCTACGTGCCTCGACTCCTTTTACACTTTCATAAATTCACCACCTGAATTTCAAATGTAAAATTGTTTAACAAACTTGTCTAATGCTGGAAACGAAAAAAATTGTAATATACGTGTGTATCGAAATTTTTCTTTCGCCTACATTTTCCATACGAAGAGGAAAAGCGAGAGAAAAAACAGTCACAAAATTGATTTCGTGATACTATCTTGATACTATCATTTCAAAACTAATAGAAGAGTTGTTGAAACAAAACTTCTTTTATTATTCGTAGCTTCAGTAAATAATTTCTTCTATTATTATTAACTTCAATTAATATTTTCTTCTATTATTAATAACTTCAATTAATATATTTGTTCAATTATTAATATCTTCAATTAATAATTTCTTCTACTATTAGTAGCGTCAGTCAATAATTTCTTTTGTTATTAGTAGCTTCAATTAATACTTTCTACTATTTACTAGTAGTTCCATTAAAAAATTTCTTTTATTACTCGTAGGTTCAGTCAATAATTTCTTCTATTATTATTAACTTCAATTAACATTTTCTTCTATTATTAATAACTTCAATTAATATATTTGTTCAATTATTAATATCGTCAATTAATATATTTGTTCAATTATTAATATCTTCAATTAATTATTGCTTCTACTAATAGCAGCATCACTTAATAATACCTCTATATTTACTTGTAGTTTTCAGCAATTTAATCTAAGCATTAATAATTCTAATTAGAAGTAGCTATTATTATTTGAAACTATTTCTAATTGATGTTTACGAATAATTTAAACCATTATTAATAGTAAAATTATCAATTATTGCAACTATTATTGATTAAAAATAGTTGTAAATAAAATACCGGTAAATAAAAAGCTATAAAAAGCTCATTGTAATTTTACTCAACAAGAATAATTTTATATTAGTTTATTTTATTTTTCGTTTAATGATAATATAATTATTTAGCAATAATAAATGATTTTTTTTTTGGTAAAATGAATTTTTGTGTTATAAAATGATGAGTACCTGGATAAACTTTTGCGGAATTATAGTCCCTTTAAATAAGCAAGACACAGTAAGCTGGCTTACATTGACGACAGAAAACCACCAACTTGCGGACACTAATCCTCGTTCTGTAAGTCAAATCGAGAAAATGGATTTGGGCCATTCTGACTAGTGAGGAGTATTGAGGGGGGGGGGCGTATCGGAAAATCAGCCGAGAATTTCCAAGTCACAGATTAGCATTTGTTAGTTTAACTAACAAAATACAGATAACAGGAGTTGCAAGATGCATTTTCTTAGCTTGATCTGCCTTTTAGATCAATCCAGAGTAATTCCTAGTTGAAGCACTAAAAGAAGAGTTCAAATAAATCCAAAATACTTGACCATCAATCGAGTTTTATAGTCACCTAATACGTTATTAATTCTTTTCAAGTATTTATTGTCAATTTTATTTTATTTTTTTTATTATTCCGGTAGTTTCATAATTTTTTTATTCATCACCTGTCAAAATTTTTAGAATAGTATAATAAGTTCTTATTTATTTATTTTTTATTTACGTTTTATAATTTATTGTTCATTATTTTTATTTCGCGTTAAAATAATGACTATCGTAATTATTTTATTCAGCATTTTATAAATTATTTATCTCAGAGTTGCTGTATTTTTACTTTTATATCTTGTTAATAATTTCCTTTATTAATCTTCGTTGCCCTCATTATTTCCACCACTTTCTATAAATATTATATATGTCTTGTCACATCAGGTGTAATATTGATAAATATCATGGGGATGAATTCCATAGGATAAATTTATTTTAAGACATGATGATTAAACTGTTCAACATTTGTCTCCTTGGAGAAAGAGGATTTTAGGATTTTCTCGACCTAATAAATCTAATATCAAAAAAGATAAATCCGAGAAAACTTGGTTTTAAAAAAATCAAGAAGTACGTGGAAATAAAAAAAAATCAAATATTTCCCACTGAACCATGTTCGATATGTAATTACAATTGGTAGTTTCAACAATTAATATTGTTAGCAGTTGGTAGCTTTAGCAATTAATAGTTTTAGCGTTTTAACTATTGGCAGATGCAGTGGTCGGTTGTTTTAGTAGTTGATACTTTTAGCAGTTAGTAGCTTCAACAATTAAAGGTACCAACAGTTGGTAGTTTCAACAATTGGTAGACGAAATAATTATTTTTTTTACAGTTGAAAGTTTCAAGAATTAGAATCTCTTTCAAGTGGTAGATTCAACAATTAATCGCTTCAACAATTGACAGTTTAATTGGTAGCTTCAACAATTTAGTTTCTATAATTAGTATCCTTATCAATTGCGGTAACTTTTATCATGGTAACTTTTACATAATGTAGTTTCAACAGCAAGTAGTTTCAACAATTGGTCATTTTAACCATTAATAATCTCAGCAATTGTTATCTTCAACAGTTGGTTGTTTCAGCAGATGAGTAGCTTCAAAATTGATACTGTGATTAATTCGTAGCTTAAAAAACTTATAGTATCTATAATTAGAAACTTTATCCATTAATATTTTCAACAATTGGAAGTTTTGACATTAGGCAGTTTCAATTAGTAGCTTCGAAAATTTGTAGTTTCCAATTAGTAACTCTATTACTTGATATTTTTAACAATTGGAAGATTTAACATTAGGTAGTTTCAATATTGGGTAGCTTTATAAATTGGTAGGGAAAATAATTGGTAATATCGACATTTAATAGTCCCAGCAATTGTTATCGTTCACAGTTGGTAGTTTCAACAAATAAGTAGCTTTAATATTGATAGTTTCATTAATTGGTAGCTTCAAAAATTGATAGTTTCTACAATTAGTAACGTTATTACTTGATATTTTCAACAATTGGAAGCTTTCACATTAGGTAGTTTAAAAATTTGGTAGCTTCAACAATTTATAGATGCAATAATTGGTCGATTTAGCAGTTAATAGTCTCAAACATTGTTATATTTAAGAATTGGTAGTTTTAACAAATAAATAGCTTTAAAATCGATACTTTAATTAATTGACAATTTCAAAAATTGGTAGTTTGAAGAGTTAAAAGTTCCAACAATTGAAATTTTAGTCGATCGGTTAAACTGGTAAGAATAAAGTAAAAAACTCAGCAATTAAACATTAAAATTATAAATATTTATTCAAAATTTACGAGATCTCGGAGCGAGGTTGTGCTCAGGACGAGATTAGGCCAAAGACTGCCCTGAAAGATGGCGACGAGGATTCAAGGAGTCGCTTGGGAAAAGAGAGAAAAGATAGTTTTGTCAAAAATAGCCAAATGTTGGAAAAAGATGAAAATCTGTAAAAAGTGGGAAAAGGAGTGTAGAATGCAAGTTTGAGCCTGTACGGAGTTTTATGATAGGGTCGCCGTGTAGGTACACGGAGACCGTCGGCTTCTGGAAGGTTCAGGAACATTTGGAAAACAGCATTCTGAAGGACTAAAGTACATTTAGAAAACTTGGAGAATAATATAAAAATCCTGAACACAACCAAAATTACAATAAAATTACAGAATAATTTTATCATGTGTGTGATACATTTGGTGTGTGTGTGTTAGTGTATATGTTTGTGTGAATTAGAAATGTGTGTATATATATGAAATTGTCTTTCTTTTCAGTAAATTAAAACACTAAGAATTTTCAGTCGCTACAAAATCTTCAAGAATTGGTAGTTTTAATAACAAATATTTTCAAAAAAATTCATAACTTAGTTAAAACTTTTTATAATTCCACTCTTTTTTTAATTGTAGTTTCGATTAATGGATGTTTCAATGGAATATTAATTTTGCAATGAAAGAAATAATGATTCCATGGTGCAGCGCAAAGACTCCATTATTCGGCTAGAGTTGGGTGTAAATGAGAAGAAAGGATCGATCCATCAAGACACGAGTTTTGGTTATCTAAGACGGAAGGAAGGAATCTTACTTAGATGGAGAGATGGTTTGCTCCTGAGCTTAGATTGGCTTTGCATAGTTTCGCGTGTCGGGAGTTGAGTTATAATTACCTTAGCGTCTGTAATGGGGGAGGGTCCTGTAACAGCGGCGGTGATGGTGGCGGCTACGCGGCACTTGATAATAAATTAATGCAGAACGTCGCGTAAAATGTAATACGAGCCTCGTGAACGATGATCCTGTGTGTGTGTGTGTGAGAGAGAGAGAGAGAGAGAGAGAGTGGGGAGTTTCGAACCAACTGTCCTGCCGGAACTGAATCTTGAGAGTCAAGGGAAGGTATGAGTAAACTCATGTCTGAGTTACGATCGTTCCACCGAAAATTCCCCAACAAGTTTATATGTAGTTGATATACACTTGCTGTTAAAAGCTTCTGGGAATTTGCTAACGTTTCGAGAAGAACCACTTTGTCCTTTCGCTTCTCAACTCTTCTTTATAAATACATAGAAAAATTCTCATATTTTAAAATTTAATCCAAAGTTTTAAATTTTCAATTAAGTGTAGGTAATTATTTTGAAAAGCAAAAGTGATTTCAGAAAGGAAAATGATGTTTGAAATATTTCATATCTTATTTAAGGAATCGACTTTTATGTAAGTGTACTTTATGTTGGTTATAAAGTTTCGCTGTTTCTTCTTCTTCTTTTTTTTTTTTTCTTTACATTTTGTATTAACATCTTATAGTATATTGTCTCGTCACTGGGGAGTTATATAAACTAAAGGAAACTTGAAATTACAATTTTTTGGAGTCTCCAAGGAGAATTTTGCGTAAAGGGTAGTTTATGAGAATGGTAATCGTTTATATTTCTGAACAACGCACACCGAATATTCTCTCTAAGAAAAATGTAAATAACGTTCCGCATTACATTTTCTAAACTAGGGTCGCTATTCAGAAAAAATTTAATTTTGTCAGAAACAAAATAAACAACAAAATTCGTATGTATATGGTAGAAAGTATAATACAAATGTAATTTTGTAATTTGTAATTTTGTAAAAAATATAAATTTCAATTAATTGCAGTTTGGAATATTTTTAGCTTCAATTAAATGCATTTTTTAATACTTCAAACTTTAATTTATGGTATACAGTAAAATTCTGCTAGCTTCAATTAACAAGAGTTGTAAAAAACAGTAATTTCTATTAATAGTAGTTTCGAAAACCAATAGCTTCAATCAATAGAAAATTAAAATACTTATAGATTCAATTATTTTTTGATATTATTTTTGCTGAATAAAATTGGTATATTAAACAATGCAATTAATAATATAAAATTTATGGCTGATATCTGATTTCGTTATAAGCTATATATGAAAACATTTTCTTGAGATATGAAATTCCAGCTACGCTCTGATTTTTATTCGCTTCAGTAGAACTCTTCCCTCCTCTCGAATTCGTGAGAAGCGAATGAGTGATTGAATTGAAACTTCCAAGGCGGCGGAAACGTAGAGTTTGATAGTACTGAATTTCGTGGAACTTGGATGAGTGTGCTTGTGAATTTGAGTGAACAACTCCTCAGGGTAATAGCGATCTGTTTTCGCAAACGTCAGCTACGATTTGCAATAAATGTTCCATTGTTCGTGACAATTTCCTTATTTGCATTTCGCACCTACATAATTCTTTTTTCTTTTTTACTTTTACGCTATAGTTGGTAATATAAGATTTTCTTTCTCTTTTTTAAAACGAGAAACATATAAATATATCTTCTTTTTTTTCTACATCAGAAGGAAAATGTATTTTCTTTTTTTTTTTTTGCAAGGGGAGGTAAATTTATAAGGAAAACGATAAGGTGAAAATAATTATGCAAGTGGAGTAAATAAATTAAGACAAAAAAAAACGTACATGTTCAAATTTTAATTGCATTTCATAGTTAGACTTTGTCCAACTTTGCTTGGATTGCGTCTGACGAATTTTAAGTGGAAATGGCCGTGTATAGTCAGACGACTACGCCTGCAGAATGGCAGAACACTCTTCACGTCTGTCTGTCTCTCTGAGCGTGTGTTAGGCTTTCATTCTTCCTGGAATTAAAAATTTTAATTGCCCACCGATAGTTAATTAAATTCAATTAATTCTCAATTTAAAGAAAATCGCTTTTATAGTAGTTTTTAAAGGTTTTTTTTTAACTGAGGTAGTTTTAAATTAACGCTGATTAATTAAATAGTTCATTAATGTTTTTTATGGTGATAAATAGCTTCAATCAGTGATGTATTTAAATAGTGATAAGTTCAATTAATATTAGTTTCAAATAATGATAGCTTCAATTAATTCAGTTTCAAATTTAGTTTTCAATTAATTAATAGTACTAAATAGTTATGGCTTCAATTATTAGTGATAGCTTTAATCGACAATAGTTTAAAATAGTGGTAGCTTCAATTAATAGTAGTTTTAAATAGCGACAGCTTCAATAAGTAGTGTCAGCTTTAATCGACAGTAGTTTAAAATAGTGATAGCTTCAATAAATAGTGATAGCGTCAGCAAATAGTTGTTTTAAATAGTGATAACTTCAATTAATAGTATTTTTTAATAGCGACAGTTTCAATAAGTAGTGTCAGCTTAAATCGAAAGTAGTTTAAAATAGTGATAGCTTCAATTAATAGTGATAGCGTCAGTAAATAGTTGTTTTAAATAGTGATAGCTTCAATTAATAGTAGTTTTAAATAGCGATAGCTTCAATAAGTAGTGTCAGCTTTAATCGACAGTAGTTTAAAATAGTGATAGCTTCAATAAATAGTGATAGCGTCAGTAAATAGTTGTTTTAAATAGTGATAGCTTCAATCGGCATTAGTTTCAAATTAAATTTCTTTTTATCACTAGAAAAATTTCAATAAATTCTCGTATTCAAGGAAGTTTTTGGAAAGTGAGGAAAATTTTTTGAAGAAAGATTTTTTATGTGTGTTTGGAAAACTATGTGTTTCTTTTTTTTTTTTTTTTAAATAAAAAGTGTGAGGCGGGTGATAGTTGCGGTGGCGAATCGAATCCTTTTCTGATCACAATAGCTGCTGATCAGTTCGAGTTTTGGGTGCATGGAGAGATACGAAAACTTACCGGTGTTGGACGTATCAAGCTGAAAGTTTGATATCCCTGAGGCTTTGCCGGCCAAGTTACCGGTGTGGAACGTGACCTCCTGTCATTGGTCCACCGAAAACCTCGGGATCATGCTCTTCCAAGTTTTCCTTTTTGCCGCATGAACATTTTTCTTTGCCCTAGAATGTCCGATTTCTTGGTATATATGTATATAGGTATACCCATGTGAATATATACTTCCTTGAAGATATCTTCTCCTCATCAAAATACATCCTCACTCTTTAATAAAATGATTTTCTATTTCTCTCTTTTCTGTTTCTGATTTTTGTTATCTGTTTTCCTTAGTTTCTTTTTATTGATTCTGGTTTTGCCTATTTCTTTTGTTGAGTTTCTCTTAATTTTTTTTTGTTTTGGCTTGTTTGTTTGTTTTCCTTACTTTCTCTTTTTTTTGTTTTGTTTTCCTTAAACATCTTTTTATTGTATCTGCTTTTGTTTTTTGTTTTCTTTAATTTCTTTTTATTGTTTCTGTTTTTACCTGTTTCTTTTGTTGAGTTTTTAAAAATTTTTTTTTGTTTTTGCTTCTTTCTTATTTTACTTTTTTTTTGATTTTTTTTCTTTATTTTTTTTTTGTTAATTTGTCAGTGTTTGTTTTTTTTTTTGTTGTTTTTATTTCTTTCAAAGAAGAAAAGGAAGTAAAACAAAAATATATTCGAATTTGTGCCTCAAAGAAGATTTTAACTTTAAAAGAAATTCTTTGTACATTCATTTGTTTGGAAGTTTAGGAAAATAAAAATCATTGTTGTCATTCATAAAGTGTGAGAAAAAATGGTTTCCTGTTTTCTTCGCCCCCTTTTTTTTCTGTTGGCGGTGGCGTTTCATTCGGACTTTCGACGACTTGACGCGAGCCAAGAGAGGGATTTTCTATCCGGGTTTCCCTGAGGGTAGCATGTGTCGTCTTTTCTTTAATATCTTTCCCTGCTGGGCTTTGCCCCCTGCTTTCCATAATGCAGGACTGTCGGTTCGACTGTATAAAAAATACAACTTACAACTTTCAAACTCTACACTTGGAAGAGTGTTGAAATAAACGCAAAACAAAAATTTACATTGAAATTTGTTCCACCCTTATTATTATTAATACTGTCAACGATTTTTACAGTTGACTTTTCTAATTTTTTTGTCTTTTTTTTAAGAAAACTGAAAAGTTGAAAATCAACAATTTTATCTCTCTAATTCTCACCCTCTGTGAGTATATAGCAAATCAGGAGAATTGCAATAATACCAAAATTCCGATTCCGCCTTATCGACAAATTTCATCCCAGCAACTCGAAGGCAGATAATTAACTTTCTCGGACTTAACCTAATCTCAGATTCTTCGAAAACTTTGCGTATAATGTGTCAGATGCAAAAAAAAAGGCGCAAAGTTCTTGAAAAGGATTCTACTGAATTTTTTATAGGTGAAAAGGAAGAGAGAGAAAGAGAGAGAGAGAGAGAAAAGGAGGGATATTGACGATGGAACGCAACGAGTGAGGGGTTCTGAAAAAGAAAATATCGGGTATCAAATATCCGCATACTGGAAGAGCTTGAGAAGGGGGTAGAATTAAATTCCGACGTGACACTTGAGTGCGGTGGCTTTCCAAAGAGGTGGGGGGTGCCATGGCACGCAATAGGAATACGAGAAACGAACTTAGAGAAAGGGAGAGAGAGAGAGAATCTCAAAAGAAATAAAGTTGGAAAAAGAGAAAGAATAGGAATGAAAAATAAAGAAAAAATAGCAAAAAAAGAGGGGGTGGAAATAGAAAAGTAAGGAGTGTAGTAAAAGGAAGTCAAAGGAATCGTAGGAAGCGTAGGGAGATTTCGAAGGTTGGTCGTCTTGTGGCGTTCATTCCACTGCTGAAAATCTCCAATCCCATTTGGACCATCACATTTCGAATATATATATATATCTAACCGACGACTAAAGCCGTCCATCGATGGCTTCGCCAGATAAATTCGACAACATCACTGAAGACTGCATCTGGGAATGCTGTGGTACCACGCGATCAAAGTCCTCGATAGTCAGAGTAATTCCCTTGCAATTGCGAGGAAGCAAACTTTTCAATGAAAATCTTCGTCAATAGAAATTTGATCAAGGTGATTGAGAAACTGATTCTACAAGCTGTCTCTTATTTTCATTTTACTTTCATTATTATTTTTATCTTACTTTCAATTCAGCCCCGTTCCTTTATGTGTTTGTTAGTAAAACTTATTTTTACTGATGGAAGAATAAAAATCGAACTATTTCCAATTTGAAATGATAAAGATCTTTATTTTATTTAAAATTAATGCCTTTGAATTTCTCTACTACTGGAAGATAAAATTTTTGCTATATTTAGCGAACAAATTTATCTGATTTTTACCGTTTTTTACTATAATGATGGGAAAAGAATACGAATTTGTTTACGTACCAATTTTATCAGTGGTAAAAACTAAAAAATTGTTTTAATCAGACAAATTATGTTCGTCTATGACTAAATATTTCTTTTCTTTACTACTGATTCAATATTTACAAGTATTCGTCAATATTACGGCTGACTGTAACAAACTTTTGATACTGATAACGAACTTCATGTACGGTCTGACTAAAATTGCCTTTTACTACTGTTACGAAAATTACGGAAAATTATTACCTTTTTGACAATTAAACTGACTTTTACTACTGGCAGTAAAATTATAATCTTTCAGAATGTTTTGTCTGGTTGGAACTATTTTTTACTACTGAAATTTTAATTTTTCCTATCTAAAACGTTTGTCTGACTAAAAGTGTATTTTACTACTTATGACAGATTTTCACGACATCGAAAACGACAGGTCTGACTTGTAATGGTTTTTACTACTGAAAAAGGAATATTTTACATTCAGTCTGACTGAAGATTGACTTTACTACTGAGAATTAAATTTCCGAATTCTAAAAAGTTTGTCTGATCAGAAGTATTTTATACTGAAATAAAATTTTAAAACAATTTAAACAGTTTGTCTGTCAAAAAAATCGTTTTTACTACTGAAACTTAAATTACTGTAATTTTAAACGTTTATCTGATTGAAACTAGTTAACACCTAGTAAATACTATTAGTACTATTATGTATTTAAATACTATTCTGTCTGACTGAAAATTGACTATACTACTGGAATTTTTTTTTAATATAAAACGTTTGTCTGACTAAAGCATTATTTTACCACTGATAAAAATTTTTTCAGCAGTCGGGAAATGTTTCGTCTGACTGAAACTGGGTGTTACTACTAAATTTAAAAAAACGGCCTTAAAAAATAAATTCGACAGTTTGAAAACAATTTTATTCCACTTCTCAGAATGCAAATATATAATATTTAAATTATATCAATTCTTTGCTTATCAGATATTTCCCTCTTTATTTAAACATTTAAAGACTTTGATACGTTAATGCCTGGAAAGTAGGTCCTCCGGAGACAAATCGGACTTCTTAAACGGAGAATATCCCTCCCCCCCTTTCTCTTTCTCTCTCGGCTCACAGGAAGGAAGCCGTTTAAAGGTTTTATCTCTTCTCCAGGCTCGGCTATATTTTTCTCACAGTTGGTTGCACCCTGTGGTCTATACATCTCTGGAAACGAAGATTCGTGTGCGCTGAAAGCACTCCAAAGAGCGTACAACTGAAATTATTCTTTCCAAAAATAAAATGATGAAAAAATATAATAGAAAAAAGAAGAGAAAAAAGGAAAAAAAGAACAATCGTGTTTTCATAAAAGGAAAAACTCTTTTCGTATCTGCTAAAACAATTCAGAATTTGGTTTTAATTTTTCAGATAATAATTCCCATTATTCTGTTTATGAAAAATATTAATTAAAATAAAAATTTTTATGAATATTCATACTCTTAAAATTTTTAACACCAAGAAAAAAAACAAATTTATTTTTTTGTCTTTTATCCAAAAAAAGAAAATTTTTCATCTAATTGTAATTTTTTTGTTACAGTTTCAAATATATGGGAAAATCTCCAATCGGTGAGTTTCTGTTCTTTATTAATATTTATAATCTTTATAATTATTTTTATCTCTTTTTGAAATAGTTGCAAAAATATCGTTTTCTAATCACACTAATTTGTGTGCAAAAAAATCAAGCAACAGATAAAAATATACAAAATATATAACTATAAAAAATATTTATCTATATTTATATTTCACTCTTGTAATTATAAATTAAAATTTTTATTACCTATTTCCCTTTTATATCAATAAATTTTCCCAAATGATATTTTTATCGACGTTAAAAAATTCAAGACCTTAAGTTTTTAATTGAACTTTCTATATTCAAACTCACGCAATTAAAATGCAGCGCTATAAAATTAAATTTTGATACTTTTTAATGCACGTTAAAAAAAATTTTTTTAAGAGTCCATACTATATATTATGAGTTTATGATACAATTTTTTTCTCAAATTAGACTTTTTCACTTCTTTTAGAAAGAACAACAAGAAAAAAAAAAATTGATAAATTATATGATGAGAAAAAGAAGAAAAAAATGAAAGCGAACATTTGAAAGAATAATGAGAGAAAGAAAATATCTATATATATAATACTGAAGAAAAAGGGGAGAAGCTTACAGTGAAGGGAATAAAGCGCGCCGTTTATGAGTCAATCGAATGAAAAGAGAGTGTCCCTTTATATTTTGTCGGGAATAGCTCCGTATCCGAATGAGTTTGAAGGCGGCCCATAGGGAAAAGACACATTATAATTTCACATAAAACGGTTTACGATGACAAAACGCCCGAGAATGTCTTCCCACGACTGGTCATCCGCCTCTAGAAAGGTTATGGTTTTAAGGGATGGAAAGAGAGAGACAGAGTGATAGTAGGGAGGGGGGGGGAGGAATTTCGCAATAAAATTCGGCCTACGATGTGTGCATTTGCAACGTTTAACAGTATTCCCTTTCACATCACTGAACAGATTTTCCTTTTCGATTTATTCCCGAGATTATTTCATATAAATTCAAAAGTCGTTTATATATACTTAAAAACGAAGACGCAATATTTTATTTCCCTTAGTTTTATTCTTTTGTGAAAAAATAATGTTTATTACACTTTTTATGACTTTCTTTCTTCACTTTTTGATTTTTTGATTTATTTATTATTTATATACTTATTTATTTATTCATTCATTTTGTTTTTTATTTATTTATTCATTTACTTTGCTTATTATTTATTTACTTATTATTTATTTATTTTGTTTCTTTTATTCATTCATTTTGTTTTTTATTTATTTATTCATTTACTTTGCTTATTATTTATTTACTTATTATTTATTTATTTATTTTGTTTCTTATTCATTTACTTATTCATTTATTTTGTTTTTTATTCATTTACTTATTTATTTATTCATTTATTTTGTTTCTTATTCATTTACATATTTATTTTGTTTCTTATTTATTTACTTATTTATTCATTTATTGAATGCTAAATGGAAACGGTTTTGTTTACGAAATTATTAATTTAAAAGTTTTTTGATTATTATCAAAATTTATTAATAGCAAAAAAAATATTTTTCTAATTAACTATCCAGAGTTTATTATTCAAATTTTTTTGTAAAAGAAAATAAAAATGAATTTCCTTCGAAATGAGGGAGAACTTAAATTTATGTCCAACTCTATTTATTTATTATATAATTTTACAAACAAAAAAAAGTAAAAAAGATGTATTACTTATTTTTTTAAGAAAACAAATATTCTTTATTCAAGATTAATTTTTTAATCTCTTAATTTAAACGGGAATAGTTTTGTTTACGAAATTATTTATCTGAAAGTGCTTTTATTATTATGAAAATTAATTAATGGCAAAAAAAATTTTTTTTTAATTCAGAAATTTCTTATTGCAGTTTTTTAGAGAAGAAAATAAAAAAGAATTCTCTCCAAAATGAGCGAGAATTTAAATTTATTCTCAAGTACTTATTTATTTTATAATTTTACAAACAAAAAAAAGTAAAACGTAGTAAAAAAAAAGTAGTATTAGTTTTTTTTCATAAAAAAATATCTTTCATATAAATAAAATTGGATGCTTTTTTTAAATTTACATTCAAGATTAAAATTTTTTTTCGATATTGTAAAGAAACGGAACAGTTAAAAAAATCGACATATGGAAACAAAAGAACAAAATTAAAAATAAAGGACGAAATAAAAAAAATTAATTACATTAATTATTATGGGAAAAGGAAGAGAAAGAAAAGGTTGAAACGTGAAAAATTACACAATTTTTTTTTCGTTTTTTTCAACAGGAACGTACGTTTATTTTGCACTGGGCAGAAATACAAGCTATTCATGAAAGATGAGGTTTGACGGTCGCAGGGTCCCCCCTCCCCTCCACCTTTCCCCCCCTTTCGTCGTCTAATTCGCAAAAATTACATAATTCTATTCGTCATTCTTTTTTTTTCCTTTTTTTTCAAATACACATTCCATTCGATTTGCGCTTAAGAATTTTTTTTTTTTTTTTGAAATTAATAATAAAATCACACATGTACATATATATAATTACATAATTTTTGTGCATATGATATAATGTACATCGAGCAATATACATATACACTATTTGTAAAAAATAAATACGAGTGAAAAATTCTTTTTCAAGCAGTGCCTATTTTATTATTATTTTAATATTAATATTAT
>JUFY01024945.1:0-25434 GCA_001855655.1 Leptopilina clavipes | reverse complement strand
AAATCTCTGTACAAAATAACGAAAGGAAAATATTTTTCTAATTGCTAATTTACATAATAGAAAATTATTGATTAATTGGAAAAAAAGTTCTTTGATTTTTATTCATCATCTCTTGTTTTTTCATTCGTATTTTTCGCGTTCACACTTTCGATGAAAAATGACGAGAGGAAAAAAAATATTGAAACGATTTAAAAGGGGGACTCTGCGCACCGAATCGTAGTATTATTATTATTTTTTTTGTTTTTTTTTTTTTAATTAAAAAATGAAGGAAAATACAATCGATGGGTGGCGACATTCTCGGAATCGTAGGAGTCATATTTTACACTTAAGCACTTTTTCCATCAAATACACTCATGCACACACACGCGCACAAGCCTTTCATAGGAGGAAGAAAAAGCTTCGTTCGATCGACAGACGATTTTTTTTTTTTATTCTCTTCACTGTACAAGTTATCTTTTCCTTATTCTCAATAAGTGAAAAATTGTCAAAACTGATTTTCTGAAATCGTGATCGATTTTCTTTTTTTGTTTGAAAAATATCGCTTTTTCAGAAAGTAGAAAAAGATTGCCAACATTTTTTTTTTGTCAATCTTTTTTTTCTTGTGAAATTTATCGTTTCGAATGAAGCATTTCATTTTCACGACTAACAATGGATTATGACCATAGAACGATTATTCACTTTCATAATAAAAAATAATATACCAGCACGTGAGCTGAGGGAAAAAAATTTTTTCTTGGAGGAAAAAATTTTTTTAATACAATTTTTTAATCTAATTTTTTCCAATAAAAAAAAATTGTTATTTCGAAAATCTTCGAAAGCCGAATTCATTAATGGAATTTCTTTATTATTATTATTTTTTTATATTATTTTTTTTTAATATTTACAATCGATCACTGACCCATTCGCTATTGCTCAGGCAATTAGTATCTACTAATCACAGTATTGGGAAAATTCTCGGAATGAAATCGGCAAATTAAAAAGAAAAAATATACACATTAATTATATCAGAAGATTTACTTGCGAAAAAATTATTCGCCAAATTAGCTGGGAATTAACTTGTTTTTTTTGCGTACAATTTTTTCTAATTTTGCAAAATCGTAGTTTTGCAAAAAACGCATTTTTCTTCTATTCTTAGCACCGTCTTTCAAATCCATCAGCAAAATTCCATTTATTTTTCAAAATTATAATATACATTATTATGCAAATTGTATTTTGCAAAGTTTATAAAAATAATTTAACACTAAAATTTTTTTTTTTTGAAATGTTTATTGGAAAAGTGAGAAAAATTTTTTTTTAAATTTGCTAATTTTTTTTATATAATATTTTTTTGGGAGGGGAAATTCTATACTTTTCTAAAAATGTGAAGATAATTCCCAGCCGCAAAATATATTTAGTACTAAATATAATAATTAACTATATAGCTGTGCGTATGTCATTCGTTTACTAACAGATTAATTATCTTTTTAATCTCAATAATAATTTCACGAGTTGATCTATAAGCTAAATTTTTTTTAAGCTTAAATACATATCATCTGCACATTTCTTTTTTATTTGTACTATTAAATAACCTAACTTTAATGCAAAAAGTCGATAACGAGATAATTATTATAATAAATATTAATATTAATATAATTACAGTTGACAATAATACAAGTAAATCGACAATTTATATAAAAATCGCAATATTTATTTAATATATATATTTTTTCATCATGTATATATATATTAAATCGTCAGCTCATCCACTCTCACTTGATTTAGACATTTAATAGTTTGATTTTTCTTTTCTTAATACAATTCTTCGTTTAAATTGTCAGTCCCTCACTTTCGTATCGAATAATTTTTTTCTGTTTCATTTTATTCATCTTTTGCCAAGCGCACTCTCTCGCACATTAAGCATTTTCCACTCAGAAAAAAAAGATATTCCATTCGCCTCAAATCTCCTTCTATTTTTACCATATTTTTTTTTCACCGTGGGAATTTCAGTCAGGACTTTTAAAAAATTATTTAGAAAAAGTTTAGACGTGATGTTTTTCAAAATTTTTACGGCAATTAATATTATATTGAACATATTCGAGAAGTTATCGTTATTTTATAGAACATTTAGAGAATTCATTGTTACATTATATTTGACACAAGTTTGCGAAAAAAGTTTTGAATAACATTTTTTTATTTTCAATTGTTTTCAATTGTTTTCATTTGTTTTTGATAATTTATTTTCAAATTTTTTATTCCTCTACGCAAATTTAAAACAAATATTTCAAAATTGAAGATAAATAAATTATTTTAATGTTAATTGGAATATTAATTTTGTTAATTGTTAATATTTTAGTAATTAATTTACCTTCAATTAGTTTTTAATTGAAAAAATCGTTATTGTGTTTTATTCCAAACTTTCTGTGAAATTTTTTTTTTTAAAGTATTTGTTTTAAATTTTTAATACAATTAATCGTATAATTAAATTTCCCAAAAAATTTTTTGCTCAGTGTTTTTCTTCCACTCCTTTTTTTTATTTATGTATATATGTATATATAGAATAAAGTAGGCCTCAGTGTATAAAATTAGGCTCAACATACGATTTCAGAGAACAGGATTTCTGAAGACTTATGATGTTTTGAAAAAAGAAAATGTTTGGTTTTCTTTTTTGTACAAAAATACACATATCAATAGAAGATGGCGATAAATATTATTTTCAAACGCAAAATATATGACAAATTTGAATATTGAAAATAATTTTTATCCGATGAAACTTTATTTATAATGAAAGGAAGAAATTTCAAGGAAGAAATAGTGGACTAGAAAGTAATTAATTAATATTAATGACATAATGACCGATTATTCGAATATTAAAGTCAATTATTATTTTTATTTTGAATAATATTAATTATTAATAATAATATTGAATTGTTTAATAATATAATAATATTATTAAACAATTAAATAATTAAGTAAATAATTAACTATAATAATCTTTGTAATTTATTTAATAATATTCACTAATTGTTAATATTATTAGTAACAATTGTTTCAAAATTGATGATTATAGCAGTAATATTAATTAACTAATTAATTAATTAATCAGATATTAATTAATAAAAGTCGATGTTATGAGGATGATGGGAAGAATGTTAAGAAAGACTTTTTTTTCGAGAGAGACAAGGAGGCGGTTTTAGAGGAAAGTGCAACAATCACATAAGCCCTTTCTTCAAGTATCACATATTAATTAATCACTATACATTGTCGTATTTCATTTTTTTAACGACAATACGAAAGTGCAGTGGAGACCCTAAAACTAATTTTTCTTCTTCTTCTTCTTTACATATTCTCTTTTTAAATTTCTGTTAAAGTTTTTTTTGGGTTTTTTTTTTGGTTTTTTTTTTTTGTTAAGTTTCACAGTACAAAATACAACATACCCCCTTTAAATACACGTACATAATCTAGCATTAAAGTTCGACGAAATCGCACGTGTAACAAATTTGCGTTACCGCCATACGTTTTTTATTTATTCACAATTATACAAACAGTTAATGCTTAATTTTTATACACACAGCGAGGTACAGAATTTGTTTTTTCTTTTTCAAAACGTCAATCGATCCCTTAATATTTCCCAGTCTCTTTTTGAAAATCTTTTTGGAAATTATTTTGTAATGGTGATGATTTAATTTAATTTAATTTAATTTTATTTTATGTAATTTTAATTTAAGTTAATTTAATTTTTTCTAATTTAATTTTAATTCATTATAAGGGAATGAATTTTGAATTTTTAATTCAAAGGTACAAATTTTTCTGTAAAAAAAAAGAAAACAAAAAAAAGAAATGAAGCTCTAGAGACGGGAAATATATTAATTTCTTCTCTGAAATTGAAATTTAACTTTCGCCTAAGCGGATGTCAAAGGAATGAATTCGGGGTTTAATTTGTTTAAGTTAAATTTTAATTAAAGGTGAAGAAACACCGAATGAGATTACTTTTTTAGGGATATATGTCCTTTGGGATTTTCAATGAATTCACTTTATCTTTCAATCAATTACCTAAGCTGCACACTTTTACAGGAATACTTTTCTTTTTTTCATTTTTTCTCTCTTTTTTTTCTGCATACAAAGAAGAAACTTTTTTTTTTATTTAAATCTCCATTGTTTGCTATGTCGTAATAGCTAGAACATAGATCGTTTTTGCAAGCGAGTATAAAATTCCTAAAAACCCTATCCTACTGTGAATCGTGTGTCGATGACATTATTTTAAGTGACTATTAAGACTGACTTGATTTTTTTAAGCACTTGATACTTTCATTAAAAAAAAACAAAAAAAAAACACAGAAAAATTATTACATAAAAATTAATTTTAACGTTTTCGAAGATTCAAATTCCAAATTAAAAATATTATAATAAAAAACCAATATTTATAGGTAAATAAATTTTGTGATTGTTTCTGTGGTGAGGTGCATTTTTCGAAAATTGTTTATTTAAATAATATTTATAATTTCAAAAAATTGGAATTAAACTTAACTATTTATTAATTCTGCTACTTTGAGGGCAATTATTAAAATTTTTTTGCTTCGTTTTTTTCAATAAAACCGATCAAAATTTCGTATTCTTCGTCCTAGGCCTGGAAGTTTAAGATTCGATATTAGTCAGTCCATCGATCGTGTCTTCTGAATAATATTTAATAACTGAGTGCATTTTTATTCCATTCTTTTTTCGTATTTCGATTTTTGGATTTATCGAGATGTTCAATTTTTTTCCCCAGAGAAAAGAATTTTTTTTATTCAATGCGATTAAAGTGAAGATCAAATTATAAAATAAAAAAAAATTTGTCCGAAAGAGCCTTTTTTTAATTATATGATAAAATATAAAAACAAAACGTAATATTTATAATTTATAATTTATAATTTATAATTATAATTTAATAATTTATAATTTATTGAAAAATAAAAAAAAAATTACTTTCCTCTGTTATTTACTTTAATTCTTTTCTCAAGGAAGACGAAAAAATTGTTCTATTTTCCCAAAAATGTATTCCTTATTAGGCGTTTGTAAAAATAATTCGTTTTCTCTTAATTCTAGTAGATTTTTGTGCTATTTTCTTGTTGGATTTTTTGTTTTTTTGTAGGAGTTTTATAAAGACGTAAAAATAAATAGTCCTCGAAAAAAATATTCAAAAACCATTTTTTTATTCAGTGATAAATGATTTTATTCTATATGAAATTGATTTAACTTGAAATATTAATTTTTAAAAATTGTTTTTGTTTACAATTATTACCCTGTAACATTTTTAGATTAACGTATACTTTATTTTTTCACTATTTTCTATACTGACATCCTATACGTCTTTTATACAAAACAAAAAAAAAGGATAAAATTTGCAAAAAAAATATTGTGAATAAATAAAATAATGTTTAAAGAAAAAGTCAAAAAACAATAAAAATGAAAAAAATTAAGGAAATAGAAAAAAATTTAAAATAAAAAAAAAATTGTTAAATAATTAAAAAAAATTATTCAATTAAAGTGCTAAGCATTAAAAAAGTCTTCTTTAATAATAACAATAATTTATAATCATTTCTTTTCAAAATGAAATAAATTGTTTCAAATAAGTTTTGAAATTAATGAAGAATCGAAATTGCTGTTTGCATTCTCGTATATTTAATTTCAGTTGACAATCAATTAACGCTCGGATAAATGCAGAATATATTTATATGTAAGCGAAGTGAAAAATAAAAGTTCAAAATATAACGAGGACGATTTATTTCAGTCTCGCGATAATTAGACAATTAAATAGAACATATCTTTTCCTCGAGTGATGAACATCCCAATAAAAGAGAAATTGATTTGGCGAACCGTGAATCGATTGTAAGCACCTTTTTTTCAAGGAAAAAAAAAAGTTGCCTCGCCAAATTAATCATTTAAGGGGCGAATTTTTTTCCGGTTTTTTTTCAAAAAATATTTTTAATTATATTTAAATGGCTAAATATGTATGGTATGAAGGAATATATTTTGATCGAATGTTTTTTATTTGTTTATTATTTAATCTAGGTATCTAAAAATGGTTCTGTTTGTTTCAATCTTTAAAGCAGAGACACGGGAAGGACAGACGCCTCTTTATTAGAAAAATTGCGCCCTTAATTCACGTTTTATTTAACTCGTTGCACGATTTTTTTTACAAGTCTTTAAATGCCAAAGGTCACTTTTTAAAAATATATGTATTTTTTTAAATGCCTCCATTCTCTCCTATCGACACTGTGTTTTCTTTTATTTTCTCTAATTTTGACTCACGTTTTTTAATTAATTTTTTTTTCCTTTTTATTCGCAATCTCACTTTATCTCATTTTCACTTGTTTTTTAAATCTTACCTCAATAATAGAAACGTCGTATTTTTTTTTCTTTTTTTTTGCTTTTAGTTTTTTTCTTTCGAGAACTTTTAAAAAGTTTATTTCATTCTTTTGTTTAAATGTATTTCTTCATCATTTTCTATTGAGGACTTTGCCCTAAAAATAATATTTATTAATTTTTTTCTTTTATCAGTTCACATTTGTTTTTATTTTTATTTTTTAAGTAATAATACAAGGTGCTCGTATTCCATGATCGATAAACATTTGTAAATTAATTAAATGAAGGAGAAAAATTACAAATTGAGGTAGGAAATTTGGATCAGAGGAAGAAATAATATTAAAGAATAATAATAAATTCTGGTTGAAAATAAAATTTATTTGAAAACTTTTCGACTTCAGACATTTAAAAACAATAAAAATAATAATAATAATAATAATAATAATATAATAATAATAATAATAAAATAACATCTCTCGATATTACATAAAGAGAAAACGAAAATATCAGACGCGATTTGCGCGTTTTTTTTAACGATCACGGTCGCCTTGTATTACGATTCGATAATTAATACTTTTTTCGTAACGTGGATAATTGTTTTTTTTTTATAATCTCGTTTTCTACATCGTAATTTCAAAACGTTGCTTCGAATTTAATGATACATATCATATATATAATATATATTTTTTTTATTTATATTTTTATATTTATACCTAAAATTATAGCGGAGTGATAAACCACGCACGGTTTTTTTCTCGTATTTTTTTTTTTTTTTTTTATTTTTTGTTTCAAAGGGGATTTTTCAGTTTT
This sequence comes from Leptopilina clavipes, assembly GCA_001855655.1. Taxonomy (NCBI): domain Eukaryota; kingdom Metazoa; phylum Arthropoda; class Insecta; order Hymenoptera; family Figitidae; genus Leptopilina; species Leptopilina clavipes. Next base: position 18,303 of record JUFY01024945.1, on the reverse strand, counting down.
TTTCCCCCTTAAAATGCCTCATTCATTCATTTATTTTTTAAGGACTGAAAATTACTCTCGATTCTGTACAACGCCACATGCATGCATACAATGAATAAAAAAAAAAAAGAAGAAAAAAAAAGAAAGTAGTACTTACATTCATGCGCTTCGTACTTTTTTATTTTATTATTTTATTTAATTTTTACACAAAGCTACCTTCTAGTGTGAATGTGTTCTCGGTAAATGTTTTCGTATATTAGTGTGTGCACATTTTTTTTTTTGCTCACGTGCAAAAATTTTTATTTTTTATTTTTTTGCGCGCGTATATTAAATATTCTTTATATTGTTACATTCGTTAGCTTTACAATTACTATACAACATGACTGAAAATATCTTAGACGACTTTGGATGCAATATTACGGATTTTCTTTCACCCCCCCCCCCCTCCTCTACCTCAAAGGAGACTCGCTTTAGTGGATATTTTCGTTTTTGGCTTGCCACATATTTTTTTTTACGCCTCATTGTTTACGAGCCTCTGCCAAAAAAAAAATCGAGTCCACTTAAAATAGTTTCTCAAATTTTTGTTTGTTTTTTTTATATTTTGTTTTTAAGAATTTCTAATTTGTTACAAATTAATTTGTTACGAATTAATTTATTTTTATGTTTCTGTTTGTAATTAATAATAATATTATTTAATATTATTTTATTATAATATAATATTAATTATTATTTTTATTATTATTATTAATTAATTTCAAAAATTGTTTTTAATGAGATTATTTTTACCAGATCATCGTTAAAATTTAATTTCTATTTATTCGTTTACAGTTTAGATTTTTCTTCTTTGTTTTATTTTTTCGTCTTCGGTAGAAATTTTCATATTTTGTCTTCGGTATGAAAACATTTTTTTTTCTTCAGTAGAAATTTTTCTTTTTTTGGAAATATTTTTCAATTCACTAAATAATGATTTTCATTTAATTTTCCAATTCTACAAAAAAATCTTTATTTTTGAACTATCTTTTCTAACATTTTTTTTTCGAAAATTATTAAATTAAAAAAATGGAAAATTTCGCTCTAAATGAAATTTAATTTCATGTCTATGAAAATTTCTAAATGAGAGGAAAAAATTAAAACAGAGATCTAAAAAACTATTCTTCGTGGTCATCTTTTTTTTCTCGCATCAAATTGCCTTATTTGTAACTATTTTTTTCTCATTGTAAATTGTTTCCGTCAATCTAGATTTATCCGTCTATCTAACTTCTTTCTAACTATCTGTCTATCTATCAGGCTAATTAAATTCTAGCTACACTACATTTAATTACAATTGGTTATCTTTTTTTTTCTTTTTTTTTCTTTAAAACAATGCGTTCCTCTCTTTCTCTCTCACACACTTTTTTTCTCTCTCATACACATATAATAATATCTACAAATTTATTTCATATATATATATATATTTTTTTTTTTTACCAAAAACACTCGAAATTTTTCAGTGAAAAAGTTTCTTTTCTTTTCTTCTTCTTTTTTTATTAAAAAAATTGTTTTTGTTTTTCTTCTTCTTTCACGCAAATATTTCGAGTTGCTTTTGTGACATCAATATGATCTCTCAATATGGCTATCAAAAGACGTCTTGGCTTAATTTCATTCCTAGAAATGTAAATACTATCAAGTAATATAATAAAAAATCGTGAACAATGGTAACAAAGAATGAAAAAACACTGATTAAGAAAGAAAAAAAAGATTGCACGATATACAAAAACGTAGAATGTTCCCTTTCTCGCTTTCGCTCATATTTTTTTTTCTTTTTTTCTTCTTTTTTGCAAAAAACTCTTCACCCATACAATCGTATAAACGTGTAGACAAAAATTCGTACAGAGGATCGCATAGAGGCTATTTAAAAAAATTGTGAATTAGACGCGTTCCGCTGGCACGTTCTTTTTATTTTTATTTTATTCTTTAAATAGGTACGTATGGATTATGTTCTACGTGTATCAATTAATTTTTTTTTTTTTTATTTGGCCACTGAACATTAAAAATTTATCTTTCGTTTCGTTTCTCGCATTTTCAGGTAAAGGTTAGTCTTCTTAACATGTTAGTTTTGATGAATACGCGATAAAGCGCAACACTAGACTCTATTTTTTTTTTTACTGCATTCTCGCTATTTTTTTTTCTTTTTTTTTTCTTTTGCTCATTTAAACATACAGTCACATATGTATTTTATTTATTTATTTTTATCATTCTCGCTTTTTTTTACTATCTATTTTTTTCTGTCTATCTCTCTTGTTCTCGTCGTCGCAATTTTTTTTTTTTCGCCGGCCGTATATCCTCTACTATCGATCGATCGGGAATTGCAAGTTACTTTGGGTGATTCAATGAAATGGAAAGACTCGCGATTACGTTAACTGGCCCCCATTTCGTTTTGCGTCTTTCTTCCTATCGAACTGTCGTCCCCTTCAATTTTTATCTCTCGCTCTCTTATAAACCCTTTTTCTTTTCCTTTGACTCTCACTTTGCTAATTTGTTCATTACAATTTTTTTTTCATTTTTTTTTTGTAGAAGCTGCCCTTTATGCTACTATATCAAACATGAAATCTTTCCACTCGAGACACCAAACGACTGTTTGAGATAAATTATTTTTAATCAGAGGACATTTGCGATTTTTTTGTTCATAAAATCCAAAATTTATATTAGTTTTGAATTTGTGGTTTATTTAAAAATTTTCTAATTATTTAAAATTGTCAATTGCATTTGTTTTTAGTAATTATATTTAATTCTAAATGATACAAAATCTATAATTAATTTGTACTTTATGGAAACTAAATAAAGAAAGAAAAACTCTAAAATCTGGTAAAATCAAGCAATTAATATTTAATTAATTAGCTAATTAGGAATTAAAATATTTCTTCTAAAAAATACTCCAACGGCACGGTATTTTTATACTTGGAAAATTAATATTCAACTCACAAATAAATACAATTTCACACTAAATTTCATTTCTAATAATAATTTCACTTCTTCTGATATAATACTATCTGAAAAATAAAAAAATTAAAATCGAATTTTTCCAAATCATTAAAAGAAAACATTCTTTACTTTGTATTTTTGAAGTCTATTTCTAAAATAGAATTTTCAAAAATATCAAATTATATAATTTTTGTCATAAATATATAAAAAATAAATTTTTTCCAAATTATTAAAAGTACAAATAAATTTATAAAAGAAAAAAAATGATTAAAAATATAAATTATGTTTTTCAGAAAACTATTAAATGTATAAATAATTTTTTAAAAACAAACTATTAAAAGTATAAACAATTTTTAAAAAAGCAAACTATGCAGAAATAAATTTCTAAAAAAACTATTAAAAATAGAAATAAATTTTGTAAAAAAAAAATATTATTAAAATTATAAAGAAATTTTGTAAAAAATAATTAAAAGTAAAAACTTTATAAAATCTAATTAATAGGAATCAATTGTTTAAATAAATTTAATAAAAATATTCTGTTGTAAATAATTAAAAAACTCCGAATACATAAATTAAAATTTTAAATTTCGAATGAACTTTCGTAATAATATAAAATTAAAATACAAATATTAATTTTTCTAATTTGTTTGAACAAAATTTACACGTTTATAAAGTATATACATAATTATCGAATTATGCAATAAAAAATTTAATTAAAAAAAAAAAAAACAGTCATCACTAAAAATATTGTATATGAAAATAGTGGTAAAAATAATTAATAATCAATATAAGTAATATGATACTTTACAAAATATATATGTGAAAATATTTCTAATTTTTGGTAATTCTAGATTTTAAAAACTTCTATTAAGACCTATAGGAAATTTTATTTTTATTATTGTTTCTTAATGAGGAACAACATTCACATTAATAGAAAATCTAATAATATGTACAAAATTCACTAAAATAGAGAAAAACATTTTATTACTTAATAAAAAAAAAAGATAAATTATAAATTGTACACTTTTATATAAACATCTGTAAAAAAAATAGTAAAATACAATGTAAATAAACTTTAAAAGTCAATGCTTAATGAAAAGTATAATAAACTATTTGAACGGACTGTTGAAAAAAATTATTATTGCAAAAAACGAAGAGGTAAATTTTGTGCCTCTTTCTAAATTAACTTAAATAAAAATAGTAAAATTAATAAAAAAATAAAAAATAAACAAATCGAAGGAAATGAAAATAATTAATAATATTAGGAATTTATTTTACTCGTTATAATCGATAAATAAAAATTTTTTTTTGTTTCAAAAGGCCGTAAAATTTTTAAAATGAAAAAAATCTGAACAGTCTCTATTATTAATACTTTCGTTAAATATTAATTAATACATATTTATTAAAATCGCAAGAGAGGTCATAGAAGTTATTGCTATAAAAAAATAATTAATACGTAAATTAATAAAGGAATTTACTCCTTTTTTTAAATTAAAAATTTAATTACAAATTTAAAAATTGCAATTTTTAACTATTTTTTAATTGTTTTTTAATTATTAATTTTAATCCAGAGGAGATACGTTAATTTTTTTTCAATTCAAGAATAAATTAACAAGCAAAAAAATTGCTTGTCCTCTAATTAAAAAAATTTTTTAAAAGTGCCAAATTAAAAATTCCAAATTATAATTAAATATTAACTATTTAATATTTAGCTAAATGTAATAAACTATATATTTTATATTGAGTGTTCTTATTTTATTTTTAATTCATGAAACACTGAAATTATTTTACTCAATAAAGAAACAAATTACGAAAAGAGAGTAAAAAAAATTTTTTTTTTTCAAAATAGAAAAAGATTTGAAATTGTAAAAAAATGCAAATCTTGACTTCCATTTACAGCACAGATGGAATTTGTTTTTGTAACGAGCATATAAAAGCAGCTTCTAAAGTTGACAAGAGAAAGAAGTGAGGGGGTAAAATTTTGTTTTGTAAAATGTGAATCAAATTGGAAAGTTCTTTAGAGCAAGAGTCATAATAAAGTTTGCGAAAATGTCCCCGCGATATAAACGCAACATGATTACACAAATGACAAGCACTCGGGCTAAACTTTTGCCTACCGTGCTGAAATGAGTTAAAATCACACTTTCCGTTTTGAAACCCCCCTTTCCCCGTTTGTACCTCAACCCCTGCGTCATCTCAATTCCCATTGTTGTCGAGAAGGATCAAAATTAAAACAATTGTTAGCCGATAAAACGCGCCAAGGCCAACTTTGTGTCATCAAAAAACAAATCAAATTTTCGCCCCGAATTTATCAACGGGAAAAAAATATTTTATGAAATCATTTGGCACCCCGAGGCTGTGATTGTAATCTCTATTGTCTTTAGGATTTTAGAAAAAAGAAAAATATTTTTTTATCTTAATACTTCCGTTTTCAGTCCCATTCGTATATATAAATAAAATATATAGTAATATATAATATTAATATTATGAATAATAGTTTATATTTATTGTATAATAATTATTATATGAAATTATAAACTAATATTCATAATTAATATATTATAAATTTTATATAATAGATGATATATTTTATATTATATATTATATATAATATATTATTTATTATATAATATATAATATATATTATATTATTATATAACATATATATAATCATATATGTTTGATATTATAAGAATAATAATAATAAGCGACGAAGAGAAATACGTGAACCTGCAACGTTGTCACGAGTCAGTCGAAAATCGATATTTTGAAATGTTTCATTATCATCAAATTTAATTAGAAAAGTAATTAATCTAAACGCAGTTGTATAAAATCTACTGTTTTTTTCCAGCGTATATATATTTTTTTGTTTCTCAATTACAGTTTTTCATTTTCCCATCGAATTTTTCTTTTTACCTTTTATAAATTCTTTGTTCGTTTAAAAATGCAATTTCAAGTAATTTTTCTTTTTTTTTTTAAAGAAATGTTCACGCTATGTTTTTCTTTTGCAATGAAACGTTTTCGTTATCATGCAATTCTTCTTATAATATTGCTAATGCTAATTTTCGGGGATTAACACTTTGATGCCCACTCAAAAAATTTTTTTTCTTTTTCTTTTTATATACATAAACACGTAGTAAAACTACAAACATTTATAACAATGCAAATATAAAACGACAGTAAATCTTTTTTTCTCATTTAAAAATGAATATTGCATGAAGTTTCAAAAAAAAAACCTAACAAATCTCCAAATTCCTCTATAAAAAATTTTCTTGTGAGAGATGAAAAAAAGCGCTCTTAAAAAAATGGACATTTTTTTTTGTTCTCGGGAGATTTTTTTCTTTTTGCGATTTTTGTAATTTGATAATTGGCAGTGATTGAGCGTCGATGTCGCCAAATTTATTTATTTATTATTGCCCATCTGTGGAGAAGAAATTAAGCCTCTTAAAATGCGCCCCTTTTTTTTTACAAGAGAATTTCAATTATCCATTCACATTTTCTTTTAATGGATCATCTTCTGTTAAATTATAAAACGTAAATTTTACGTGTTCTTTGAACGTAAAATACAGACGCTTTTTTTAAGTACAGGAGACTTTTTCGTTCAGGAAGTTGATTTACTTTTTTTGAATTTAAAAACAATTTTTCCCCTTCTAGGGGAAAGAGATCTCTTTTTGAAAATTTTCAATTTTATATCAAATTTTTTCGATTTGATCGAAATTTATCAGTTTTCAATAATTTATTTCCCTGGATCTCTGCTCTGATTGGAATTGAAGTTTGCATATTTATACAATATTCAAAACAAACGAGAGAGGGAATTTGGTATTAAAATTATTCCAATTTCCGAAACCTGAACTATAAAGGTCTTCTATAATTAAGACATTAATTAAACATACGAAGTTGATCGACGCAATTTATCCACGAAAAGAATTTTGGGGAAATTTTTCGTGAAAGAATATATACGTCACTTATGGCACATGCCTACAGAGAAAAGCGATTTTTATGGCAAAAATTGTAGTTTTCTTCGTTCAAAAAATCCTCAAACTTTGAATTTTAAATTCAAAGTGAAAATTTATTTCCTTTAGTTACTAAATTTCAAAAATGAAAATTAATTTACCGCTTTTTTACCGTTTTTGAATTATTCTCGAGATAAGTGAATGAATAATATACAGTAGACTCTCGATAATTTCAATTGACAATTGTCGAGGTTCTACTCTACTTTCTCGATAATTTTCTTCTATTAGAAAACTTTCCTTCATTTACTAGTGTTTATTTATCGAAATTGTTATTCACAGAAAATTTTTTTTCGGAACGTTATTTTTTTATTTTATTTTTATTCGAAGATTTTTTTACTGTTTTTTCGCGAATCTATTAAAAATATTTTGGGAAAAGTGTATCCCAATAAAATTGACACTTGGAAAATTCGTAGCAATTTTCATTCACTCTCTTTTACTGGTCAAGTATAATTTTTTTCCTGGAAAATCTTTTCCATTGAAACATTACAAATGTTCTATATTTGAAAAAGAGAAAAGAAAAATAAAAGCGGTGTACAAAAGGAAAGAAAGGACAAAAAATTGTCTCTGGGAAAGTGTTATTCAGAAGGGAAAAATACCGTCAACGGGTAAAAAATTTCGTTCCTTAGAGAAAAAAATACAAAAGGAATAAAATTCAGAAAAATGGATGAAGCAGTATAGAAACATTTTCTCTTTTTTATCAAGAAGAAAATTTCTTTGCCCAGGTACAGAAAAAAAGTAAATAAAAAAATTATACTTTCCCATGTGAGAATCTAAAAATGACAAATTTCAGTTTTGTGAAAATTGACTTTTGAGAGAAAAAAAATAAAAATCGAGGATCTTTTGAAGAAAAAAAAAAGAACGCAACGACAAAAAAATGACACTTGGTTTTTTTTCGGATTAAAACTAATAGTGCGGAACACGATGACCGACTAACGACGCTTCATACGTCTTGAGAATATAATGGCGGTTATGGTATTATTATATCGGTAAGAAGAGAACAGCGATGACAAGGACGAGGAAGATCGATATAACGTTGGACAGTACAGCGTGCATTGCTCATTATACACACTATCACATTTTGGAGGTTTATGGCTCCGGGTCCTGGCGAGAGGCAGTTATTTTCCGTGAAAATGGATTAGGCGATCAAGCGTAACTTTAATCACTAAACGGAAATATGTGTCTGCGTCTATGACGACGACGACGACGACGATGATGACGACGATCATCATACGCAGGATCCAGTTTAAAATCCAGTAAAAAAAGTAACGTAATGGAATGGCGTAATTTATTCGTTCTTTTTTTTCCAAATTGGTTTTTTTTTTCAACAATGATCCAAGTCTCCATTTTTCTTTTTTGTGCTTTGAACGATCTGCTTTGTTTTCCAATTCAAGACCCATTCTCGCAGACTCCAAGAGGTTTTTTGTTTTTTGTATCTCGTTTTATTTTATTTTTATTTTTTATTTTGAAAAAGTACGAGATTAAACGTGTCTTTTCATGTGTAGCGCTAAGTGATCGCTACGTGAAAAGCAACGATCGCAGTGTCTACATTTGAAGGGTTTTGCACCAGTGTGCTTGCGATAATGGCGCGTCAATTCATCGGAACGAGCGAATCGCCACTCGCAACCTTCCCAGCTGCATTTATATGGCTTCTCTCCTGTAACAGAAAAAGAGAAGAATTTTTATTTTATTTTTGTCGTTCTAAACGTGTAATTAGAGAAAAATTATTTACCATTTTATTTTTTTTTTTATAAAATTAAGAATTAAGAATTGTTTAAACAAATAATTGTTTCAAATAGAGAAATTATTGTCTCGATTACTGCTTATTTTTCTCGAATAAAAAATTGTTGTTTGGATGGAAGAAAATATTTATTTGATAATAGCCAATTTATTATTTGTTTAGTAAATTTAAACCTAGCGCTACGTAGCGTTTAAATTCTTCTTATTGGTTATTTGAATCAAAATAAAAAAAATTTTTTGTGTTGTAGCGAAAAAAAAATTTTCAAATTTTCTAGGCTCCTTTTTATACATAAAGTAGAGGAGGTTTTATTAAGGGTGGAGGAAAGTTTGAGAAGCGTCTAATAATCGTAGAATGTGACGAAGGAGTTAGGGAGGGGAGGGGATATCTTCACATGTCGACATTAAGGCAATCTAGAGAGCACATTTCTTGGATGTGCGGCGTTGGTGTATTATTAAGCCGTAAATAACCCATTCGAGCAATATGGAAGGCGAGTCGACGTTGATGAGGCCACGCGGTGGAGGAGAGGAGACAATGCAGGGTCACCACCTGTGGCGCGATGTTACTGAGCTTAACAAGCTGAGAGAGAGAGAGAGAGAGTGAGAGTGAGTTTGCAGTAGTGTAGCAAGGCATGGGTGATTCACCAGTGATAGAGGTCGTATCGCCCACCGACCTCGCAATAACAAATGTGGTCAGTTTCTCCATTCTATATATATATGTTCTCCACCAACCCTCTTTTCCAATCCCTCTCTATATACTAATTCCCCCAGATTTCCAGGAACCAAAACCTTTCGTGCACCCTATATTCTAACTCACTCTTTCACTTCTTCATAGGAAATTCAACTATACAAAAAAAGAACCCCCGTTACTTTTCTTCTATTCCACGAATTGATGGAAATTACTACTTGTTATTGAATAATGGGGATAATTACAATATTGTGATTGTCATTTATGGTGAATGAATTCAATGGAAAACAGATGGGAATAATTCTTTCTAAAATGGTTCGTTTTTCGTGCTGATGAAATAAACTTTTTTTCGATTTAGACAAATTGAAAGTGATTTTTTAAGTAGAAAGGATTGTTTTTAATCAGACGGAACATAAATTTGGGGAAAAAATAATAAATTTTGTCAGCTCATTCCAAAATGGAAGAATTTACGGTTAGTTTGGTAATTTTTTTTCTTGAGACGTTCGGAACATTTGTCGAATTGAACAGTGGAAAAATAGGTGTCTCATGTTGAAAATCGACTGTTGTTGTTGTCTTGAGTTAAAGAAGGACAATATTTTTCACGGCGGGGGAAAAAAATCCTGGACTATTAAGAACCGATGTTCAGGTGAAGGGTTTTGGAAGACAAAACTGTTTTTTTTTGTCTTGTATACCAAGAAGAGAGTACGAGAGAGTCGCGACGACAGAGAAAATTTATGCAGCACTTTGTTTTCAGGCCGAAGTTGTTTCACGCGAGAGAGTCGAAACGACTAAACAAAACAAGGGCAAAAACCCGTTCCTTTTTCTTTTCCTCCTCTCTCTTCTCTTGGAGGAAGGTATTCCTCGCGGTGACGGCGACAAATCCGACCCGGACGTGGCAACGCATATCCAAATCCACCCCGCTCGACATTCCAGGCACGCGACTTTCCGGAAAATACGGTCCACGTTCCTTCTTCCATTGCAGCATCCCTCCTTTCCCCTATCACTCACTCTCTCTCCCTCACTTTAACTCACTCTTTGCTTGCACTATTCCCGAACCATGAGAGAGAAATGGCGCCATGTCTTCCTCTGAGGTAGGTATTACAGAACCGCGACACGGGAGGTGCGGGAAGAAAGCCGCGACAGTGACGAACATCCAAAAGGGCGAAGGCTGACATAGATGGAAGAAAATTTATTTAGCACTCGAAATGTGAGATCTCGAGGCGCAGATGAAACGAAGAATGATGTCGAGTTGTACTCGTTCAAAATTAGAAACGACACACGTCGTACGCGAAAACTATATGTTTCCTCTTTGCAATTTTTGTTTTTGTTAATTATTCGATTATTTCCCATTTTCGAAAATGATCGAAATTTATTATTTTTTCCTATAGATGATTAAAATATATTTGCCTAATTTATCCAGGTTTTGAAATATTTAATTAATTAATTTGATTCAGCTTTGGCAATTTACGAAATCTGTCTGACTGAAAGTAAATTTTCTATACTTTCTAATTGTTTATTTATAACTATTGTCAATATCTGACTGTGAAACAAAAATTTTTTTTATATTGTAAAAAAATTGAAATAAAATGATCTTTTTGTCTGTTTCAGAAGTGAAGTTACTCTCATCGATAAATCATCAAAAGGTTAGTTACAAACACAATAAAATATTTATTCACTAATTGTAAATATGAGGTGTAAAATAAAAGCCCAATGAAATGAACTTTTTATATTGAATATAAATAGTCGATTTAGATTGCCATATCCGTGGGGAATTAAATGTATCAAGGTTTTTGAAAGATTGAAAAAAATATCGGTAAATCGGTATTACTCGTCTTGGTTGGAGAGTATTGACTCTACTCACAGGCCATAAAATTTAACGACATGGATACCAAGGATCTCTCGTAACCTGACCACAGGCGCCTGCGGTATATCGGAGGACTTTGAATTTGCGGTCTTGGGTTTAAGATATAGGAATATATATATATATATATACACATTCAATCCGAAGAGAGTTGGTTGGCGTTCGCGACTATCGTAAGTAGAGATTTTGCTTTTTCGTGCGGTCATTTATTTATTGAGAGATGCTGTTAGAGAAATAGTCTGAAATCACCTTCAAGTTGGAAGAATTAAGTATTATAGCCGGAGAATAAGGAGGTTGCACATCCCCTTCGAAAGCAATGTAGCGACAAATTTTTCGATGCTCGTCGTTACTATATAGACACATGACTTTAGTGATACTCATTCGTGGAAGTCGATTTTGTAATGGCTCTCTCTAGGAGACTAACGTCCAATCTTGTTGCTAAGCATGCTATGGGTCGTAACTTTTCTCTCATCTCTCTCTCTCTCTCTCTCTCTCTCTCTCTCTCTCTCTCTTTATATGTACATATAAGAGAGCGGTGAGCTTCTACAATCTTTGGCATGCATGCCAGTGAAAGAGAGAGGACATTGCTCTCAAAATAAGCTAGAGGATAGTAACATTTCTGTTTGATCATAAATCCTTTGACGGATCATATATGGAGAGACTTGTTAGTCAAATCGGTAAATTTTAATGACAATTTTTTGTCCAATTAGTTTTTTAAGAGAAATTCTACGACTCTTTAGATGTGTTTAGAAAATTTATGATTTTTTTCTATCTGTTTTTCAAACGGTCTTTTTGCAAAAAAAAAGATTGCTCTCGAACTTTACTATTTTTACAGATTTATTAAAGTAATATTTATAATCGTGAGAAATTTTTATTCAGTGGATGAATATTTATGCATAAAAAATTATTTCTGTCTGATTTGATTATCTTTACTACTTAAATATATTTTCTGCTACTTAAAATACTTAAATACTTAAATACGTTTTTTTCTCAAAATACCTTCCACCTTAAAATACCTTCCTTAAAATACTATATACTTAAAAAGTATATTCTGACAATAAAGTACACAATTATCTGCATAAAAATCAAAATTGCTTAAAACCAACTTTAGTTTAAGTCACGTAGTTTTTTGTTTTTGTCATTCTTCCACCTTCCACAAAATTTTTTTTACTGAATTTTTCGTCATTCCTGACAAATTTTTCCACTTACTAAAAACACACTAACGAATCGAAACGGCAATATTTTCACATTCATCATCATTAAATACGAATTTTTTTCATTTGCCGAGAAAAATGTAGGTATATTCTCCTCACTTTTCTCCGGAGTAAAGCTTGAATATATAAATCTTGAAAAACTTGAGCAAATCCCTATTTTCCTCGGGGAGATGATATACATATATCCCTTTAATAATGCATGCGATACAAAACCATTCCATTCGGGGGTTTCTCTTTTTTTTCGTCTTCTTTCTCCTTTTTTTTCTAGTCTGGAAAAATATTATATTGCCATTGGCATGGATTGAAAAGGAGAATGAAGAATCGTTTCTCGCGATATATTTTCTCTCTTTCTCTATATAAATGAAAAGCATTGGGCGAATAGAAACAAGCTGGCCAAGGGTATTTGATTTTTGGTGAATGATAAAAGGGGACACACACACACATAAAGAGTGGGTGAATGTGTGTGTATAACGGGGAGGAAAGTGGTCAAGCTTTTCAGTGTCCAAGCGTAGTCCATGTCGTTATGTAAGCAAAAAGGGGAATGAGGTACCCGAGAACGGAGGGGCTAAAGCGTTAAGCCGTCTTGTTTAATATGGCTTTATTACATAGCAGGCAACGAACCGCCGGGGGCCATTATGCGGTGATAAAATGCGCGACGAGCGAGCGTACATTGTATTATATCTGCCAGTATATTCGCACACATGCCACTTTATTTCCTATACGTATAGATGGTTCTCGTGTGACAACATGGGTGCAAACGTTAATGCAGGCTTTAAATACAGGTGCTCTCTCTCTCACTCTCTCTCCTACCAGTGTCGACGCGTACATAATCCACTATCGAGGCTTGCCCTTGTTTTTCACCTTTTGCAGCCTCGCTCCTCATCTTGACACCTGATGCCAGCCAAATATAATGTTTAATCAATTTTCTATTGCGCAAAGCCTGAACATTAATTGCATCTCTTATTATATTTAATAGCGTTCTTCGTCACCGGAAAATAAAGTTTACGTTATAAAAATTCCTCTTGAAAATAGATTTCCTAATTTATAGGTTTTCTTGTGCATAATTTATACAGAAAAAAAGCGCTGGAATTAAAAAGAGTTTTAATTTTTTCCTTTATTTTTATTTCCCTTTATGTTTTCATTTTCCGTTTCTTAAAATCTCCCACATTGAAAAATTTTTCCTTAAATGTAGAAGAAAAAATTTTCGAAAATTGTTCACATAAAATACAGATTTGAGAATTTTTTCTTCAAAATTGAGAGAAAGATTTTGATCTGGTTTTCTAGTTCTAGTCGTAAATTTTGGTTGTCCCACGATCGTTGACATGATGGAAAGAAAAAGGCTATATCCGCTGCATGCCGACAGACTTAATAAAATGCAAAGACGACGAGCACACACGTTTGCCCTGTAAAAGACAGACTGACATATCGACGCAATACAAGCCTTTACCCTTCCACTTTTTGCATTGTTCAACCAGAGAAAAATCGCCTAGCACATCCACCTAATAATAGAACAAAATGCCTATCGTGTATTTTTCAAAAGTGAAAAAATTACCCACTTCAGTCTCTTTCGAATACTTTTGTTACAATTTATTTCGGATTTTTCTTTCTAAATAATTGCCTGGCTCTGAAAATTTTGTCAATTTAAAAAAAAATAAAACTATCTTTACTAATTAATAAACTTTTTTTTTACTGAACTAGCTTTTATACTTTAAAAAGTGTATTGTCTGACAAATAATTTACCTATACTACTTAAAAAACATATTTTGTCTGACTAAACTAACTTTTCTACTTAAAATATGTATTGTCTGACTAAAAATACATTTACCACTTGAAAATTATGTTCTGTTTGACTAAATTACATTCCCTACTTGCAAAAAATACTTATACTGACTAAAACTACTGTTTCTACTTAAAAAGTAGATTCTTTTTTTATTTTCTGTTTAAAAGGTTTCAGATTGACTAAAAATTCTGTTTTTACTTAAAAAATGTAATCTTTATTTATTTTCTATTCAAAAAGTTATTTCCGTCTGACAAATAATTTACCTATACTACTTAAAAACATATTTTGTCTGACTAAACTAACTTTTCTACTTAAAATGTGTATTGTCTGGCTAAAAATACATTTACCACTTGAAATGTGTATCATGTCTGACTAAAACTGCAGTTTCTACTTAAAACATTAATTCGAGTTAAAAAAAAACTTAAAAACTGGATTCTGTTCGGACAAACTACATTTTCTATCAAAAAATGTATTTTTTTTACCAAAAATTCATTTTCTGCCTGGAAAGTAAATTTTATATAAATCTCTATCTGTATATCAATTAAATCAATTATAAAAAGTATCTACAAAAATTAATAAAAAGACGTAAATTATTATTGACAGTAAAGTTTCCTACTATGTCAAACATGAAAGCATTCGATACAACTAAATGAAATGAAATTGAACATTCGTAATTATTGGATCTAAGCAAATATTGTGTATCTATCCACATAGTCAAACCAGAGAAGCACAAGACAAAGATAACCATCTTCTCTGTGTACATCAAAGATTAGGAAACATTAGTCTAATTGGCACAAGATACTGGGAGAGATATTTGGATTTTGGCAAAACGGAGAATTAATCTATACACACAACTAGTTAAATTGAAAATTAGATACCAGAGAATATTGCTTTCAATTACGATTGACAAGCACTTAATAGGATTGCAAAAGGAATATTGTCAGTTTCAAATATAATCATCTTGCGATTTTAAATCATTTTTTTCTTTTGTTTTCTTCTTTGTCGCAAATGATTTAACTGAAATAGGAAGAAAAAAATTTTTTTTTTCTAGTTGTTTTTTTTCATATATATATATATATAGTGAGAATTCGTAACGAAGCTTTCGGTTGCCCGGCTTCCCATGGCCTTGAAGATGAGATCCGGCTCGTTTCGTCTGATCCTCAACGACCTCCTCAGGCTCAACGGTGAAATTCGATTCGCCTTGAGATCAAAGTATTTCATCCATCTTCGTGTAGTTACTGTTACGAAGCACTCTCAGCGAATTTTCATCCCTCTGCTTTGCTTCTTCTTCTTCCTCCCTCTTCTTCTTCCACTTCTCTTTGATTTATTTTGACAGTTGGAAAATTCCCGATAAACGATTTAGAAACATGCAAATAACTCCTTTTTTATTCCACTAACACAGTTTTTTTTCCCCCGTCAAATTGAAAAAAGTAAACTCATTTTGATTATCAGTGAAACTTTTTTTTCTTCTTTATATTGTGAAATACAATACACAATCAATATAATAATTTATTTATTGATTGGATATTATTTTTTTGTTAGGAAAAAAAAATTGTTTTGCCTGGAGATAAAAAAATTGAGTATAGAGAGTAATTACGATTTTATCTCGAGGATTTATAAGTCTAATTAGTTCGATATTGAAAAGCAGTTTGCGTTACTGTTACCATTTTATCGACTTGTTGAGACAATACAAAAGGAAACCCCTTCTCTTTATTTTTCTTTTTTATTTTTTTTTATTTCCTTTTGAAAAGGCGCGCACAACTAGAATTTCCCATTTATTGAAATCGGATTATTTCGAAAGCCAGGAAGAACCCAATTTGCTTCCCCGACAATGGGAACAGTAACCACAGACTGATGAACGTTATCCTCAAAGAATTTTAAAGCCCGAACGCAATATTACCGCGAGTGTTACATTATTCTCTCTCTTCATCATTCACGATTTTCTTATTCGCGGTCTTTGTGGTAGTCGGCAGTGGTGACGGAACTATAATTAACGGAATCCCCCAACCCTTTTAGTAGAGTAGAGAATAGTTTTCTCTCTCTCTCTTTTTCTCTCTATATATGCTCATCTTCAACCCTTTTTCTCTTTCAAGGTTTTTTTCTCCTTCCGTGTTCGCCGATGCTCTCCGTAAGCCTTGGATATCTTTACAGGTTTTTCGATTTTTCTCGCTAGAAAGAATAGAGAAGGTAAGGGACTTTGTCGGTATATAGACATCCCTTGTGCCATTTCTCAACGTTCACTGACCCCGTGAACTCAATCTGTCGATAAAGATATTATCTCTGAGCAATTATTGATAAATCTTAAGTACACTGTACTCAATATTCTCTGGGAAAAAATAAATAAATTGTACTCAATATTTCTCGAGGGGAAATATTTTCTATTCTCAATAAAGTCCTTTTATAATTGACAATTTCTTGATGGAAAATTATTAACCTGGTATTTTCTTAAATGAATGAAAAATAATTTTAAAAAAATTGCAACTGTCTGGAAAAAATTTTTTCTTATTTAAAGAACTGATTTTTGGCGTAAAAAATTTTATTTATCTACTTAAAACTGAATTTGTCTGACTAAACTATCTTTAGTACTTGAAAACATATTTTACCTGATAAAATTACCTTTTCTACTTTAAAAGTGTATTCTGTCTGACTCAAACGGCATTTTCTACTTAATAACGTATTTTGTCTGATGAAAACTGTCTCACTGTCTGACTAAACTATTTTTTTCTACTTAAAAACTATAATTTGCCAGACTTAACTACCTTTTTCTACTAAAAACTATAGTTTTTAGTAGAAAAAGGTCCGCCTGACAAAACTACCGTTTTCTACTTAAAAGTAAAATATGTCTGACTAAACTACCCTCTTCTACTTAACGACTAATTTGCAATACTGAACTACCTTTTTCTACTTGAAAACTGCTATGTCTGAGTAAACTATCTTTTTCTACCTAAAAACTATTTTATGCCTGACTAAACTACTTTTTTCTACTTAAAACTCTAATTTTAATTACTAAAATGTATTTTTCTACTTCAAAACTGTAATCTGTCTGACTAAAGTACCTTTTTCTACTTAAAAGTGAAATCTGTCTGACTAAACCATTGTTTTCTACTGAAAAATGAGAATTGCAAGACTAAACAAGGTTTTTTTTACTAAAAACTGTAATTTGACTGACTAAGGTACATTTTTCGACTTAAAACTTTAATTTGACTGACTGAACCACCTATGTAAGTAATCTCAGGGAAAAATACATATTGTAGGTAATTTAATTGTCCCGCCTAGAGAAATATTATCATTCTGAATGAAGTAATTTTCAATTAATAATTTTCTAATGGTAATTATTAATAAATCGTTCTCAATTGAATATTTATTTAGTCAACAATGATTTGTCAACTTCATCTTATTAATGAATCAGCAGTGTATCAATAAATCATCATCGAAGGAATAAATTTTCATCTGATCATTAGATCATTAATAAGTCAAAGGTAGTTATTAATCAAATAAATAAATCTCCATCTGATTAATTGGATCATTAGAAAATAAGTAAGTAAGTAAGAAATAAAATTTAAGTTTTGTTTGTTTCTATGAATTTAGTGAATATATAGATGGTATTGAATTAATATCAATATAATTTAATATTATATCAATTTAATTTAATTTTTAATTAATATCAATAAATTGTAAAATCAGAAACACAAAATGGAAAAGCAGTGACTTTTTTTCTGCAAATACTGATAGGAAGGAAAAGCGAAATGCAAAAAGAGCCTGAGTGATGGAAGTGTAAGTTTCACATTCGATGTTTTTGAATATCAGGTTACATGGAATTCTGATTTTCTTGAACAAGGACTCATTTCGTTATATTCTTCACGAAGGAATCGAGAAATATCGACTGTTACACGCACGTTGAAGTCACATAGCAAGCATAGGTATATATATATATATATATTAGGGTGGCTCTTATTTACCAAGTTGAAGATAACTTTTGGGCCCCCCTCTATATCAAATCTTTGGCCAAAAGTATTAAAAATTCCGCTAAGAAAAATTATTTTTTTTTATTAACTCTCTCCCGTAAGCGCCTA
>JUFY01024944.1:2250-29522 GCA_001855655.1 Leptopilina clavipes | reverse complement strand
GCCTCATTCATCGTTCTCAGTTTCTACAGTTCTAATGTCCTTTAATTTTTGAATAATTAAATTTCGAAAAGAAAAATTACTTAATTGTACCTACACTGTTTCACTGAGTGAAAACAATTATTATATTCCCATGGAATATCTTATATATTCCATTGAAATATCTCATATTCCAGAGGAGTATCTTATATTTCAAAAGAATGTCTCATATTCTAAATAAATCTCACCTATTCCATAGGAATATTTTATATCGCAATGGAGTATCTCATATTCCAAAGGAATATCTTCTAGATACTATAAAGAAGTATGTTTTATTCTATAGGAATATCTTATATTCCATAGGAATATCTTGTGCTCCAAAAAAATAACTTTTATTCCTATGGAGTATCTTATATTCCAAATGAATAATCCTGAAGGAATATCTTATATTCTATGTAAATATCTAATATTCCAATGGAATATCTAATATTCCAATGGAATATTAATTATTCCAACGGAATATTAATTATTCCAATGGAATATTAAATATTCCAACGAAATAAACGAAAAAAATTCCTATAGATTGTTAAAATATTACATTGGAATATTTCATATCGCAATAAAATATTTAATATTCCATTGGAATATTAATATTATTAAATATTCCAATGGAATATTAAATATTCCAATTGAATATTAAATATTCCAATGGAATATTAAATATTTTATTGATATATGAAATACTCCATTAAATATTTAATATTCCATTGGAATATTTAATATTCCAATGGAATATTAAATATTTTATTGCGATATGAAATATTCCAATGTAATATTTCAACAATCTATATAAATTTTTTTTCGTTTTTTTTCCATACCTGTTTAAAAAAATTCTTTTATTCAACTTCATACTTTAATTTTTTCATTTTTCTATAAAATATTCTCACAACTGAAATTGTAATAAATCAGTTTTCCAACAATGAAACTTAATAATTTCAAATGAAGGTAAGTTATATGATTCGTTTAATGTCTGAAATTTTAATGGGAAAATGTGACACGTGTACGTATGGTTTTGCCGCTAGAGAAGGAATTATTTATTCGTTTGTGGATTTTAACGTATGGATGGCAAAAGTTATGGTTCGCAGTCCCCGTGCAGATAATAATGTCATTAATGAAAATGATTCGAGGAAATTCCCTTACAATCTGAAGGTGTAGGTAGGTGAGCATGATGGGCGCTTTTACGATGGAACATGTGACGTTTACTGCGGCCTCATACACGCAAAGGCAATAATACCACGCAGAAATTACGCCTGACGTGAAACTGAGAGAGAGAGAGAGAGAGAGAGAGAGAGAGGGAGGGAGAGAGAAAATGTGGGGGTATGAAACGATTTGTCGAGTTTTTATTGTTTTACTGAACCGATTTCTCACCGATATTGTGAACTGGATAAGCGAGCGTCCCGGAAAAGCCACTGTTCTCAAAATAGCCTTTAGCATTGTCGTTACAACGGAGCGATGCTAATAAGATGAGTACGTATACTCGAAATGACTTTTAACACGTATGACGAGAAGTGAAGCAAAGGCTATTTACACTTTTATGGATATTGTGTGCCACTTCACTCAAGATAAAGATACCACATACCACTTCGTGCAATTTTTCTTTTTTTTTTTTTTCTTTTTTCTTTTTTACTGCGACATACTTTTTATTTCTCGATTTAAAAACTAAATTAACTTTTCTCTAAACGTGCAGGGAAGGAGGGGAGATTTACGATTTATGTGCTGCAAACATTTTTATGTACTTATGATACCGGGAATATGTTACGACTATTAACATTTGTCGTCCACTAGTAAAATAATCAAGTTGCTTATTTTTTTTACTAAAATCATTCTCTAATTCTTCCCCATTTATTTGTAAACTGATTTTTCCTTTTTTTTTTAATTTAAAATTTTATTAAATGTCCATATTTTGAATTTTTAGGAATATCGATTGGAATATTTAAGGAATATCCATTGGAATATGTTGTCAATATCTATTGAAATATTCAAAAAGTATTAATTCAATATATAAAGAATATCTATTGGAATATTTAAAGAATATAAATTAAACGATTTTATAAATATTTATTGAAATATTTAGATAATATCTACTGGAATAATTCAAGGAATATCCATTGAAGTGTATAAGGAATATTAAATAGAATATTTAAAACAAAATATCTGTTGGAATATTTGATAAATATCTATTGGAATGTTTGAATAATATCATTTGGAGTATTTTAAGAAAATCCAATGTAATATTTAATGAATATCTATTGGAATACTTTTAGAATATTAATTGGAGTTTTTAAAGAATATCCATTGGAATATTTAATACATATTTTGGAATGATAAATATATTGGAATGTTTGAAGAATATTAATTAAAGTATTTAAAGAATATCAATTGAAGTAATCGAAGAAAATCCAATGGAATATTTGATTAATATCTATTGGAATATTTTTAGAATATTAATTGAAGTATTTAAAGAATATCCATTGGAATAATTGAATAATATTTATTGGAATAATTCAGGAATATCCATTGAAGTGTGTAAGGAATATTAAATAGAAAATTTTAAAAAGTATCTATTGGAATACTTGAAGAATACTAATCGGAACATTTGAAGAATATCCATTGGAATATTTGAAGAATATCCATTGGAATATTTGAAGAATATCCATTGGAATATTTGAAGAATATCCATTGGAATATTTGAAAAAGTATCTAGTGAAATTTTTTTAATATCTATTGAAATTTTGAAAGAATATCAATTGGAATATTGGAATAATAATATCTACTAGAATAATTTGGGAATATCCATTGAAGTTTATGAAGGAATGTTAAATAGAATATTTTAATAAACATCTATTGGAATATTTAAAAATAAAAAATGAAATATTTTCTAAATATCCCTTATAAATTATAACATTTGAATAATATCTACTGGAATATTTTTTTAATATCCATTAAAATGTTTCAGGAATATTGAATTGATTATTTAAAAAATATCTCTTGTTCTTTGCATTATATTTCAGTGTTCATATTATAATGAAATTTCACAACTGTGAACCACGTGAGCTTTTATTATTATAACATGTAATTTGTCAAATTTAAAGTGTACATAATAAGTGCCACTTTTGAAAGACTCTTATATGAATTAAGAATGGAAAAAAAAATCTGACAAACATAAAATTTTAAAATAATTGACGTTAGACACGTCATTGATGTTTTTTAATCGATAAGCTTTTTATGAACCGGTCACGCTATTTCATACATAATTTCCATTTAATTCGCCAACAACATTTAAGCAAAAAAGAAATGTATTGAAAAAAATTCATGAATCATATGAGATTCTACATAAATGAAAGAAATAAAAATTCAATTTATTTATTTATACACAATTATTAAAGAATAATAAAAAGATATTTGCATTTTTTTCCATCTTTTTTTATTCAATTACTATTTTTATTGGTGAATCTTAATGAATCGTTATAACAATAGAATAATTGATAATTTAATTTACAAAAGAGATTAATTGTTTCTAAACTGTAAATAAATTTGTTGCTAT
Source organism: Leptopilina clavipes (assembly GCA_001855655.1). Classification (NCBI taxonomy): domain Eukaryota; kingdom Metazoa; phylum Arthropoda; class Insecta; order Hymenoptera; family Figitidae; genus Leptopilina; species Leptopilina clavipes. The sequence continues at coordinate 25,942 of JUFY01024944.1, read as the reverse complement.
TGCTTAATTTATCGAGTTTGTCGAGTATTATTATATTTATACTAAAAACCATCAGAACAATAGTAGTTTGTTTCCAAATTATGGGCATTTGTTCTACAAATAGAATACAGTCCATTAATATAACATTACTTTTACTCGGTGTATAATTTAATACATTCAAGTTGAATCACAGTACAAGTTGTTTTTGCAAATTTATTTTTACCCTGTTTAAACTTCAAACTAAACTATTCATTATGTTTTACTAAATTGGCAAATTTTCTTTCCTTTTAACTTTTGTTAAATAAAAAAAAAATTCTTTAAAATTTATATTCATATAAAAAAATAATAAAAATTATTTCATATAATAAAAATTTAATTTAGTAATATCCATTGAAGTTTACAAAGGAATATTAAATAGAATATTTTAAAAAGTATCTATTTGTCTTGAATAACGCAAAATGAGTAGTTTAAATCAATTATGGTCAGACACAAGTTAAAGTGTTTGAAACATTACTTCTAATAATTTTTGGAATACTTCAAAATAAATATCGTTGAATATTCGACTTGAATATTCTTTTAATATCCCTTCAATACTTTAAAAGGAATATTTTTCAAATATTCCTTTAGTATTCCAAGGGAATATTCTTTTAATATCTGTTTAATGTTCCAAAAGAATATTATTCAAATATTCCTTTAATATTCCAAAGGAATATTTTTCAGTATCTGTTTGATATTCCAAAAGAATATTCTTTTAATGTCCCTTTACTATTCCAAAAGAATCTTCTTTTAATATCCCTTTAGTATTCCAAAAGAATATTATTCAAATATTCCTTTAATATTCTAAAGGAAAATTTTTTCAGTATCTGTTTAATATTCCAAAAGAATACTTTTTGAATATTCGTGTAATATCACTCAACTATATTCCTTAAGTTCTAATGGAATGTTTCATGAATATTACTTTGATATTCCATGTTCTTAGCTCACAATTAACATTTAAACTAAAAAAATTTTTGCTATCAAGATATTATTTCAAACGTTTTAGTTTTTATTAAAAAAAAATTGAAGAACAACGAAAAAACACTTTAACTGATTTTCAAAAATTTTATATATAAATTTCATTTTTTTTTCTTTAAAAAGAGAATACAGAGTGAAAGGATGAAAAACTTGCATAAGTAGTTTATAAAAAAAAAACTTTTATGAAAAAAGTGGATTAGATGGGAGAGAAAGAAAGACGCAGTTATCTTGCTCGAGCCTCTTCACAGCATCTTTCATTTGCTTTCAGGAACAATAAAAGTTTCATGCTCGTGTTTGACGTTGTTAAATAAATTATCCAGAGCTTCTAATTACGTTGAAAAAGTCGTGAGATAGTCCCAGGGGCGAATTGACGAAGACTCAAAGACGAGACGAAAGAAAGGTAGATAAAATGAGAGCTCACTCATTCTCTTTCTCTCTCACACACCTGTCAAGTCTTTTTCTCTTCTTCACACTCTCGTTTTCCGTCATCCTTTATATTTGAATAAGATAAATGCTCACTGGAAAGAGGACTCCTCTCCTTCTCCCACTTCTTTTTTTTTCTCTCCCCGTTGTGTTTTCTTTTTTTCGCAAACTCTCTTTTTACGCCTTAATAAATCGCTTCTAGCAGGTCTAGAAAGCTCTCGCTTTATAAATTTGACGGGCAATAGCTACCCATCATCAATGACGTTGGATCGTTCCTCCAACACACTTTTATTATAGGTGTATATATTTGTATATATTTATAAACACATCTGCGAGAATTTAAATTAGAAAATTTCCCTTAATAAATTTCTCTCAATCAGATTAGAGCATTTTTTTTTCTTTTTTTGAAATTCGGCAAATATTTGTCCGAAATATCATTAAAATATTACTGTACATTGTTCATTGCACATTGTACAAATATTACTGGAATATAAGTTAAGATATCCCCGGGAATATTACAAGAATATTCCTGGAATATTATAGAAATTTTGTAAGATATATATGCCTTGATTATTGGTAGGAATAAGTTTGGAATATTTGTATAGAAATATTCTAGGTAATAATAGCAGGAATATTCTTTGAATATTCGCAAAGAATATTTTTCAGAATATTTAGCAGAAATATTCTTGAAATATTTTCAGAAATATTCTTGAATTATTTACAGAAATATTTTTAAGTATTTTTGGAATATTGTAGAAATATTTAACAAATATTCCTGAAATATTGGAAGATTATTTAAGGAATATTCTTGGAATATTCCTGCTGATATTTTAAGAATATTCTTACAAAAATACTTTAAAGTATTTTTGGAATATTGTCAAGATTTGTAGGAATATTGTTGATGTATTTTCAAAAAGTAATTTTGTAATATTTTTTCAATATTTTTGTAATATTTTTGTAATATTTTTGTAATATTTTCTGTAATATTTTCTGTAATATTTTTGTAATATTTTTGTAATATTTTTGTAATATTTTTGTAATATTTTTAGGAATATTTTTAGGAATATGTTTTGAGAAATATTCTTAAAACAATTCTGTCTAGTAGTAGTGGGAATATTTAAAGTCTACGGTTGAAATATTCCCAAAAAAGAATAATGTGAAAATATTCTTGGAATATTTATTGGAGTATTGCAAGAACATTATGGAAATAATTTTCTATAGAGTATATTAGGAATATTTGCATGAAATCTTAAAATCAGTTTACACATTTTTGTAGTCCCAATTTAAATTTGTAGAATGAAAATAGTACTAAAGTGAAAAAGTCATTTTTTTCAGTCTCTCAGTTTGTGAACAAAAAAAAAAAACTTTTACCATTAGTAAAAAAAAGTAATTCAGCAACTAACGAGTTACTTTACTACAACTGAAATTAAAAGTGCAGAGAGAAACTAAGTCTTTCTTGAGAAGCAAAGGAAATGGTCTGAAACTGATGCTTGGAATGTAAAATGAAACGAATAGGGTACAATGAGGTAAATAATTTAAAAGATGCAGGGTTGAAGGGAGAAAATGCAAAATGCAAGAGAGAGAGAGAGAGAGAGAAAATGTTGGTTACAAATGAGAGGTATCGTGGAGACAAGAGTATTGTCCTAGGCAGCCACTATGCATGTAACTAGGTGGGTGTCGCCATAATATACTCCTAGGAACTAGCACCTTGCCTACAACTACTGGATGCACGTTAGCTACTATTATATGTACCTATACCACGCGTTACTCTGAAACAAACAAGTAAATGAAGATACATTGCTTTCATTATGAGAAGCCAGAACAGTGACTCTATCCCTCTTTATCCCTCTCTTCCAACCATCTATTCTCCTTCTAGTTTCTTCCCCATTCTCAAACCTTCTCACGTCATATATATATATATATATATACGTATATACAGACGTATATAAACTTCTAAAGGGGCTGTATTACGTCGGTTACTGTAAGATAAGCTCTGATATATCCGTTATATTAACAGATAGTTTCACAAGTTATGATGATTTTCATCTCATGATGTTATATTACACTATAACATATTGTGTACTGTATTACATCGTAATATATTACGTCACATATAATACCTCTGCACAATGTGTCATAATATTATATAAAAGTACATCGTCTTTTGTTATTGTTCATATATTACCAAGAAAAGATGAACTACTACTTTGTATTATATTCTCTTCTTAAATTCTTATATTAAATAATTGGCATGTATTGGATTGACTCTTTTGTTGATTATTGCAGTTATATTCTTGTTGAATATTATAGAAATATTCTTGTTGCATATTACAGCAATATTCTTGTTGCATATTACAGCAATATTCTTGTTGCATATTAACGAAATATTCTTGTTGCATATTAACGAAATATTCTTGTTGCAGTCATATGCTTGTTGCATATTACAGAGATATTCTTGTTGCATATTATAGAAATATTTCTGCTGCATATTACAGGAAAATTCCTGTTACATACATAGGAAACATTCTTGTTGCAATTATAATTTTGTTGCAATCATATTTTGTTGCATATTACAGCGATATTCTTGTTGCACATTATAGAAATATTCTTGTTACATATTACAGAAGTATTTTTATTGTATGTTATAAAAATATTCTTGTTACAGTAATATTCTTGTTGTATATTACAGCGATTTTCTTGTTGGATATTATAAAAATATTTTTGTTGCAGTAATATTCTTGTTGTATAATGCAGCGATATTCGTTATGCTTGTTATAGAAATATTTTTGTTCTAATAATATTCTTGTTGTATATTGCAGCGATATTCCTGTTGCGTATTAAAGGAATATTCTTGTATTCTTGTTGCATATTATAGAAATATTCTTGTTACAGTAATATTCTTGTTGTATATTACAGCGTTTTTCTTGTTGGATATTATAAAAATATTTTTGTTGCAGCAATATTCTTGTTGTATATTGCAGTTATATTTGTTATGCATGTTATAGAAATATTTTTGTTCTAATAATATTCTTGTTGTATATTGCAGCGATATTTCTGTTACATATTAAAGGAATATTCTTGTTGTGTATTGCAGGAATATTCTTGTTTTCTTGTTGCATATTATAGAAATATTCTTGTTGTAGTAATATTTTTGTTCTATGTTACATTGTCATTCTTGTTGCATATTATAGAAGTATTCTTGTTACATAGTACAGGAATATTCTTGTTGTATATTTCAGTGATATTATGGTTGCATATTAAAATAGTATTGCTGTTGCATATTAAAATAGTATTGCTGTTGCGTATTAAAGTAATATTTCTGTTGCACATTAAAACAGTATTTTTTTCCATATTGAAATATTATTTTTGTTGCTTATTATAATATAAAAATATATTTTTGTTCCATTTTTTAATAATATGATTCAATAAAATAAAAAACTATAATGGAGATTTAAGAGATATCAGCCCTGAACTCATGTAACAGGACTATCAATAGTTTTGTCCTGTAATGTGAAAATCAGAGGTAAATTCTAATACACAATTTTCAGGAAATGGTTCGCTTAGATGAATCTCTTCGCCAGGAGCTTTGCTCATTATTTCTCTATAGTGAGAAGTTGGTTTCGTAACAGCACGGCTAATTACAAGCTTCAAACTTCCGTAAAATACTAATTAGAGGCTAGCGCCCCGCATAGACTGCAACTTGTTCCTCAGTGGCTTTCGATGAACGCTTCAATGGCAATTCTGTGAATTGAAATTTCCTTTCTTGTCCATTTGTATAAGTGTCCCGTTTCCTTTTAAAAATGTAAAAATTTTCTCCTTAATTTTGTCTTTCTTTTTTTTTATTATTAACATGTGTGCGTTGAATGAAAATTAGTTTCTCTCGTGATTGTGGTCAGTTTTTTTTTTTATTATTTTTTTTTATCAATGTCCAAAGGGAAATAAATATAGTTTTCACTTGTAGTGTATAACCGAAGGTACACAAACGTGTAACTTTTCACCACATCATTTTCATCCACCTGACTGTTCACCTTGCGGTTCACGAGGGAGTTCACGTGAAAATGATGTGGTGGAAGTTACACGTTTCTACTAGAGCTGTTGCAAATTTATTTTCAGTGAGAGAATTAAAAAAAAAAATACAAAAAAATAACTCCTTTTAAATCCATGCACGCAGTAAAAATAACCAGAAATTATTTTAAAAAAATTTTTACCACCTTTTTTCATAAGGTTATTCGTATATAATTGTCATTAAAGTTTAACTTGGGTGAAGAAAAATTACAAAATTAATTTCTATCTTAAGAGAAATAAAAAGAAAAAAAATGATCCAGGTATCGCTTTTCTGTTAATAAAGTTGCTGCGATAAAGTAGTAGCAACAGTCTTAAAGTTGTTTGACAGAAGGTCGAAGAAACTCTTGGGAGTGGGAGGTGAGTTTATGGTTGTGTCGATTGGCAGGGGATGAGAAAAAGGTGTTCTCCTTTCCTGGAGAAACGTACGTGGAGCCTCATCGCTACACGTGCCAAGTATACGAGTTGTGTGTGATGAGAGAAAACGAAAAAAGGGGTTTGAGAGAAGACTCGAGGAAACTCGTCGGGTAATTCGAAAGTTTTCACTGTTTACGATCTTCAAAAGACAACCCAACTCGTCGTTGTGACACGCGGATTTTTGTCGAGGGTCAGGCACAAACAGAACCGCCAGATTCACGAGCACTAAAACGTAACTGACGAGTTCCAATTTGTTCCTTTTCTGTCTCTACTATACGCTTTAGGAATCGATCCTACCTTGATAACATTGCTTTCACTTCGCAATATTTTTCTCTTCCTCCCTCTTTCTCTATTTTCAAAATAAAAATTCAAAGAAAAAATTAAAATTAATACAACTATAATATGCAAAACAATATTACAAATATTCTACATGTCTATTTTTAGTTTTTACAATATACATCAAGGAAATTACTACCACATGCAAACAAAATATTTAAGAAATATTCTTGTTGCATATTATAGTCGTCTTCCTGTTGCATATTATAGAAACATTTTTGTTGCATATTACAGGAATATTTTTGTCGCATACTATAGAAATATTCTTGATGCATATTATAGTAATATTTCTGTTGCACATTATAGTAGTATTGTTGTATATTATAGTAATATTCTTGTTGAGTATTATTGTAGTATTCCTATTGCATATTATAGAAATATTTTTGTTGCATATTACAAGAATATTCTTGTTGCATATTATAGTAATATTCTTGTTGCATAGTATAGAAATATCTTTGTTGCATATTAGAGAAATATTCTTGTTGAATATTATAGTAATATTTCTGTTGCATATTATAGTAGTATTCTTGTTGTATATTATAGTAATATTCTTGTTGAGTATTATTGTAGTATTCCTATTGCATATTATAGAAATATTTTTGTTGCATATTACAAGAATATTCTTGTTACATATTATAGTAATATTCTCGTTGCATAGTATAGAAATATCTTTGTTGCATACTAGAGAAATATTCTTGTTGAATATTATAGTAATATTCTTGTTGCATATTGACGAAATATTCTTGTTGCAGTCATATGCTTGTTGCATATTACAGAGATATTATTGTTGCATATTATAGAAATATTTCTGCTGCATATTACAAGAATATTCTTGTTGCATATTATAGTAATATTCTTGTTGCATATTATAGAAATACCTTTGTTGCATATTATAGAAATACCTTTGTTGCATACTAGAGAAATATTCTTGTTGAATATTATAGTAATATTCCTGTTGCATATTATAGTAGTATTCTTGTTGTATATTATAGTAATATTCTTTTTGAATACTATTGTAGTATTCCTGTTGCATAATAAAAAAATATTCTTGTTGCATACATTACAGTAGTATTTCTGTTGAATACTATAGTAATATTCCTCGAGGAATTTTCTGTTAATTCTTTCTCTTAAAAAAAATATTCCTCCTAATTAAAAAGTATTAAGAGAAAATATGAATATTTTATAATTTTTCAAATTATGTGTTTTAATAGTGAAAAACAAAAAAAAATGTTCTCAAAAACTTAATTACCATAATATAATATTTGAAGTAGGTTTTCTTGTTAAATTCTAGGCACTTGCGGTGAGTAAAAAAACAGTTTTTTTGATGGTTCTCAGAGAAGAGTTGAAGACGTACGATAAGTGGGTTTCATCACGTTCACGTTTTAGAAAAGAGTAGCGTGAAAAAACCTCTTGGAAAAGAGAATCCAGAGTCGGAAGTGTTTTTGGTATAACTACTTTAGATGTTCTGTATACGGGAATTTTTGTTTTGAAAAGAATTGCATCTCTAAAATAGTAATGTGCACTCTGAAACCCATCTTCAGGACGTGCATGGGACAAAAATAAAAGGAAAAAGAAGAATAACGTCTTTTCTTCATTTCTTATCCTCCCAGAACGTATTTAATGCTTATATTTCTTTTTCTTTTATCAGTATTTATTTTTAATTTCCTCTTAAAAATTTCAACGTTCTTTGATTTATTAATCTCAACATTATTTTTAGTTAGTACCTAAAATGAAAATGTCACAACATTAAAAATAAGACTGGGTTGTAGGTCAATATTATTTATTTGCCTTCTTAAATACATCGTCATACCCTCTATATTCTTGTTGCATATTGATACTCTTGAGGTAATTTAAGGTAATATTATTGTTGTATATTAGTATTTTTGTAGCATATAAAGGTAACATTCTTGTTACATATTAAGGTAATATTCTTGTTGTATATTAGGCTTCTTGTTACATATTAAGGTAATATTATTGTTGTATATTAGGATTCTTGTTGCATATTAAGGTAATATTCTTGTTGTATATTAGGATTCTTGTTGCATATTAAGGTAATATTATTGTTGTATATTAGAATTCTTGTTGCATATTAAGGTAATAATCTTATTGTATATTAGTATTCTTGTTGCATATTAAAATAATATTCTTGTTCCTTATTGTAGTAGTATTCTTGTTGCATATTAAGATAATATTCCTGTTGTATTTTACAATATTCCCGCTGTATATTAACCTTTTTGTTCTACTTGTATTTTAAATTTACTTTACTGTTGCATATTATTTTTAAATCCTTGATGCAATTAAAAGTAATGATCTCACAAACTTAATGGAAAATCAATTAAACAATAAAAATATTGTAACAAAAAACAATAGAAATATTCTCGAAATATTTCATGAAATTACTTCTCTAATATCAATAGAGTAATTTCAAATACTTCTACTTCTTCATTTTCCCTATATATCACTATTCAGTGAAATATCTTTGGAAACAATTTCAATCTTGCAATAGTTTTCGAAATGATCTATATAACGTCAGTCAAGAAATACATTCAATATAAACTAAATTCTCTGCAACTAACTGATCATAGCAGCTGACGTTTAATATGCGAATGTATGTATTCACTGTTATTCGGGAACTAATAATTATCGCAGGTGAATACCTCGTGAAACGACAATTTGTACATTAAGCTTATCATACTCGACTATTTTACATTTATAAAAAAAAATTTTCTCTTTTGCTACCAGTCTTGTAATTTTTTTTCAAGTTTTTTTTTTTGTAACATTTGTGAGCTTGCCTTTTTATTTCCTATTTTATTTTACAACTCCTCGTAAAAGTTTCACGTCCTACTAAGAAGATCACGTTCATCGTGGCACTTTTCTCCGACCCACATTTGACGGCAATGTACCATTGACAGTAAAAATGTTTGACTTTAAACTAAAACATTAAAGAAGAAGATGAAGAGAGAGGGGAAAAAAATTTAATCGAAAAAAATACAAAAATTCTCTCTTTATCGCATGATTCAAAATTATATTGTTTCTTATTATTTTAAATACCGAAATAATCAATTCTTTGTTTAAAGAAAGTATTTTTCCAGGAAAAAAAACAAAATTTTTGCATTAAATCGTTAAATTAAAGGCAATTTGAATGAGAAATGATCTTTTATTGAAAAGCAAATTTATTTTACATTCAGATGGAAAGTTTTTTTTCATCTTTTTTTTTTTTGCAAATATCGCTAACGGAAAACTTGTCTTTCAATTAGATGTAAATGGAAATAATATCTGTGAGAAAAGTTCGAGAAAGAAGATTTTTCATTACCTTTGAAAAGAAGACACTTCATGTAAATGAAACGTATCTTCAAATATACTTTTCAAAGCTACTTGATATTCATTTGATTATTTATATTAAAAAAAAAAGAAAAAAAAGGAAAATTTCTATCCTATTTGACTTGAATTTGTTATATGTATAAAAATTACCTTTTTGATGTTTATCTATGATTAAATTAAATTTCTTCTTTCCCTTCTTTGTACGAATACAAAATTATCAATTATGAATATTCCGAGAGAAAAAAAGAATAATATAAATATACAAGACGGTGAATTTTCTTTATTGTTAGAGAGCACATAATTACAGTGTGGTGAAAGAAGGGCTGCTTTTCATCGAGTTGTCGGGTAAATGAGCTGTAGTGAATAATAAAGTTGAGGTCTGGTTCTTGGGTATAGGGTAAAAGTGAGGTGAGCTTTCATAAACTCGTGAAGCACCCTTACTCCCCACTTCTCTATAGTCGCACTTAAGTTCGAAGATAGGTGCACCTGCTTACTTTCTTGCAGGATATATAAAATAATAAGGTTCCAAGGATGACGATGGGAGAGACGAGGACGTGCTTTTCCTAGAGTGTATTTTCGATCAAGCTCACCTATAACCACTTATTTGCAAACTCATTTCTTATTCTTTCCTATTAGTCATTCGCTATATATTCCCAACAGTGTCTCCTCGGCTTGTTATACTTGTTTCTTTTTTTACTTCGATACCAGAAGCAACAGTCCACTATATATTCTTCCATTATTCATGTCTCACTTTACATCGCCACTTTCAACGTTGAAAATTATGAGTTTGTCTGCAATTCATAAAAAAAAAATCCCCTTCCCTCTTTGCACTCGGAATATTTCACTGAGAATTTAAGAATATTAACAAGTTTATCTATTGTATATTTAAGGGAATATTTAAGTCTATAAAGTTGCCTTGAAGCGGAATATTACTGATTACATACTGCAGTATTCTTGTAAAATACTGAAGGAACAATTTCTGTTGTTTGCTTTCGTAATATCTTTGTTGAACACAGAAAAATTATACTTGCCGAGTAATACAAGAATATTTTTGTTGCATATTGCAGAAATATTACTGATGCATATAGTTCAGTGATATTCTTGTTGCATATCAAAAATATTCTTGTTGCAGTAATATTTTTGTTGTATATTGCAGCGATATTATTGTGTCATTTTATAGAAATATTTTTGTTGCATATTACAGGAATATTCCTGTTGCATATTACAGCGATTCTCTTGTTGTATATTATAGAAAAATATTCTTGTTGCATAATATGGAAATATTCTTGTTGTATCATACAGAAAGATTCTTGCTGCAGTAATATTTTTGTTGCATATTACTGAAGTATTATTGTTGTATATTATAAAAATATTCTTGTTGTATCTTACAGAAATATTCTTGTTGCAGTAATATTTTTGTTGCATATTGCAGGAATATTACTGATGCATATAGTTCAGTGATATTCTTGTTGCATATCAGAAATATTCTCGTTCTAGTAATATTTTTGTTGTATATTGCAGCGATATTATTGTGTCATTTTATAGAAATATTTTCGTTGCATATTACAGCGATTCTCTTGTTGTATATTATAGAAAAATATTCTTGTTGCATAATATGGAAATATTCTTGTTGTATCTTACAGAAAGATTCTTGTTGCAGTAATATTTTTGTTGCATATTACTGAAATATTATTGTTGTATATTATAAAAATATTCTTTTTGTATCTTACAGAAATATTCTTGTTGCTGTAATATTTTTGTTGCATATTACAGGAATATTCTTGTTGAATATTGCAGCGATATTATTGTTGCATATTATAGAAACATTCCAGTTGCCGTTATATTATTGTTGTATATAAGAAATATTCTTGTTAAATATTGCCGGAATATTTTTTATGCATATTGGGATAATATTCTTGTTATATATTATATTTGCATTCTTGTTGCATATGATAAAAATATTCTTGAGGCATATTCCAGCAATGTTTTTGTCGTGGTTTTTGTTTGTATTCTTGTTGCATATATTAGGATAATATTCTTGATCCATATTCCAAGAATGTTCTTCTGACATATTCAAGTAATATTTTTGTTGTATATTTCAGTAATATTTTTGTTGTATATTTCAGTAATATTCTTGTTGTATATTAAAGTCATATTCTTGTTGGATATTGGTTATATTTATGTTACTCATTGGAGAAATATTCCTGTTTGCAATATTGTTCCAATATTCTTTCAGCATAGTGCAATAATATTCTTGTTCAACTTAAAAGAAACAATTCCTCTTCCATGTTAAAGAAAAAACATCTACTGGAATTTTACAGCTTTTAAATGATTCTAAAAAAACGATATACATATGCAATGATACTGAATTATTTAAGACGGATGCAATCAACGTCAAAAGTATGCTTTTAAAAGAATCTCAATTTGAAGCACATCACGTATTCTTTAGACAAGATGTAAGATTACTGTCGAGTATTTTCTACTACAAGGGCTGTTATTTACCAACGTTTTATAGCCTATAAAAATACGAAAGAAATAAAATTTAATTATATTTCCTTTTTCTTTTTTTGCAAAAAAAAATTCTTTCATAAAAGAACTAGTTTCATGGATTTGTAGGTACCTTTTGTAATTTTTTTTTTTTACGAATTTTAGTATCTCCTTTTGTAATATAGAAAATACTGTTTTATAGGATATGGCACAATTTCTAAATATATTTTTTTTTCATTTTCACTGCCGAGACAACAACAACAAAAAAAAAGAAGCACTTTTTATATAAGTCTCGTGAAAGAATTTTCTTTTTTTTTGGTTTGCAATAAAGTGGTAAAATTAACGGGGAAGAAAGTAATAAAAGAGGATCGATTTTGCGATAAAATTATTTCTAGTGCTTCGAATTACGGAAGTTACTATCACATATAAGGGTTGTAATACAGCTTCTTGGACCTCATCATCTGTTAACTGCTTGCCTGTCGATCCTTTGAAATCGATATTAACAGTTGGGTGGTAGAGAGAGAGAGAGAGAGAGATTGCTTACCTCATAGGGAAACTATATACCGTAAAGCACACCCGGGGGCAGAGTGAGTTAATTGAAAATCACGCCTGGTCACGTGAATCGGTCGAGCGGACCACCTTTTGACGCCCCGGAAAAGGGAGGCACTTGTTCGTGTCTGCATTTGACCCTTATTTTAACTTTGTCTATTTCATGAGGTTAAGGACGTGCTTCCAAAGCACATTGACTGCTTCATACTTCATTTTATTTACTTTTACTATATCACTATATATATCACTATTAATAGTAATATTTTGTTTATCCATTTTCCACTTAAACCACAAAAAAAGTACTTTGTTGTGCATATTATTTAAATATGCCAAAAAAAATCCAATATGCAACAAATGTATTTTTCATATGCAGCCAGAATACCATTCAATTTTCATTTCTTTCACTTAATTAGATCATACATATGCAAATAGAAATAATAAATCGCGATTTTTCTTAACAATGAATGTCTGAGTATGGATTTATAATTTGTCTGCGTATATAATGGATTTATAATTTGTAAATTTCAAACAAAAAAAAGTAAGTTATCACTGTTGAATAAGAAATGCGACATAAAAGTTCACATATCATGTTTGAAACAAAAATATAATATACAGCCTTTGGAATATACATATAGAAAAATGGTTATTGTCTGACTATAATCGATTATCACTACTCAAGTTTCAATATAATGAAACTAAAGGTTCCTTGTTACTGTCTAAATCGATTTCTACTATTTATTCATCAAGAATCTTATTAAAGTTTTAATGTCTAATGGCAATTGATTATTAACAAATGAAATTTTTAAACACATATTGATAAAAAAAAAAAAAAAAAAAAAAAAATGAAATTATTCAGTAGGAAAACTTTGTATTTATTTACGAAAAATTAAAGAAGTAAATTATAAATTAAAAAGTAAGTTTAAATCATTAAGTTAATATGCATATTATGCATTAATATGTTTATAATGCATTATTTATTTCTGTTGAATATTAATGTTTTGCAGATTGTTAGAATATTCTTGTTGCATATTACAAAAATATACTTGTTGCATATTAAGAATATTATTACTGTATATTGTAGTAGTATTCTTGTTGCACATATGAGTAGTTATTTTGCTGCATATTTCAAAAGTATTGTTGTTGCTTGCTGCAGTAATATTCTTGTTGAATATTAAAGTAATATTTATGTTGTATATTACAGCAATATTCTTGTTGCATATTGCAGTAATATTCGTGTATTCTTGTTGAATATTAAAGTAATATTTATGTTGTATATTACAGCAATATTCTTGTTGCATATTGCAGTAATATTCGTGTATTCTTGTTAAATATGACAGAAATATTCGTGTATTCTTGTTAAATATGACAGAAATATTACTGTTGCATATTGAGGTAACATTCTTGTTGTATATTGTTTTAATATTGTTGCATATTAAAGTAATATTCTCGCTACTTCTTGTACTAGTGTTCTTGATAAATATTTTTAAAAAAAATTTTTTTTGTATATTATTTTTCTATTGTTGCATATTCCAGGAATGTTATTGTGTTACATTCAAGTGATATTGTTGTTGCATATTGCAATAATATTCTCGTATTTTTGTTATAATAATGCAATAGGCTATTACGTAAATATTCCTGTTGAATATTGCTGCATGGATTAGCAGTTCTATGAGAAAATTACAAGAATATTCCAAATGAATAATTTGACAAGACTCTCGAAAGTTTCTTGGAACTTATTGCATATTTTACAAAAAAGTTTTTCTAAATCTTTTGGAAAATAATTTTCCCACTCCATAGGCAAATTTTCGTCATCATCGTCGTTGTTTTCTCCTTGCTTGGGTATTAACATGGCCCCTGTGATCCACACCTGATCAACATTGAGGTGTACCACATGGTGTGAGCTCTCCTTGTGGCTCGAGACCTAGTTTACAAACTATTACACGAGACATTAATATTCAGTTGGCTCTTATCTAGGCAGCATGACAAGAAAATGCATAATTCGGTGAGGCCTAGCTTCGAGAAAAGTTCTCTCCCTCTCCCGTCGATATATATAGTTATACTCAACGGGTGATGACTAGTTGGCTAAGCAACCTCCGAATTAATTACAGAGAGAGAGAGAGAGAGAGAGAGGGAACTGTGTGCCCGGGAAAAGCGAACTAGAGGTATGTGTCCCTACGTACAAATACAAAGTCTCGCCTTACAAATATAATGCAGACTTAGTGACTCGACGAGAGCGGAACAAGCATCTATATATGTCGAAATTCATAGGGCACTATAACTCTTCCTTCCTCTGATTCTCTATATATAGAGAGAGTCGTTGCTGAATCCAGTCGTTATCAACTTGCCTTGGGAAGAACGGTCAAAATGCAAATCCGTCTTAAATTTCGGTCGTTAACGACAGGCGTTCGCTCTGGTTCTTACTCCTGTGACGACACTCTCTGAGCTATGTATACCCTATTCCTTATACGCGATAGTAACTTTAGGAAGGAAGTGAAGAGGGGAGGGGGGAGAGAGATAAAGAGATAGATAGATAGAGAGTGGAGAGAGTAAGAGGATAGAACAGGAAGATGTATAGATAGAGAGAGAGAGAGAGAGAGAGAGTGTACCATGGGCGTCTAATGAATATGCAAATCGTTCCCTGACTCGCCACAGTCGCCTGGAGGTGCTACAGAAAGTTGAAGGTAGCGCTGGATGATGGAGGTATCAAAGGCATGATGAAATTCCAAGCACCTGACAAAATAGCACGTAGAAATTTTAATTGTTTTCGACAATTAAAAATAAGGAAATGATAATAATTATTGTTTTCATATAGAAGATGAGAATATCGGTTTATAAAATTTTCAATTCCCCTTATGAAAGTAAACTTGAGATGCCACAAAACTAATTCTGAATTCGAATTTCAGCGAAGCTCGTTTAGAATATTTTTCCCATACAGCCCTTAAAGTTAAAGTAGTTTTGAAAATTGTTTTGGAAATTGAACAATATAAAATTGTCTCCTCATATTATGTATACAATTCTATACTAAAGTAACCCAAACCTTTATGGGAACCTGTTGTATACAAAATGTGATTTTTTGTATAATGTAATTTTGTAGAAAATATTTGAAAATATTTATATCTCTGAATATCTTTGAAATATTACAATAATATTTAATGGAATATAGTTCAAATACTGCAGGAATATTACATTCTCATCGTAATGAGAAAGTCTTAGTTTTTGTTGTATATTTCAGCGATATTCTTGTTGCATATTATAGTAATATTCCTGCTTCATATTATTGCAATATTCTTGTTGTATATTATAGTAATATTATTGTAGTATAACTATTGCACATTATAGAAATATTTTTGTTGCAAATTACATGAATATTCTTGTTGTATATTGCAGCGATATTATTGTTGTATATTGCAGCGATATTATTGTTGCATATTATAGAAAGATTCTTCTTGTATATTGAAGCTATATTCTTATTGCATTCTAAAGAAATATTCTTGATTATAGTAATATTCCTGTTCCATATTACAATTGTATTCCTATTGCATATTATAGTAATATTCCTGCTTCATATTATAGCAATATTCTTGTTGTATATTAAAGTAATATTCTTGTTGAATATTATTCTAGTATTCTTATTGGATATTACTTGAATATTCTTGTTGTATATTGCAGCGATATTCTTGTTGCATATTATAGAAAGATTCTTCTTGTATATTGAAGCTATATTCTTGTTGCATTCTAAAGAAATATTCTTGATTATAGTAATATTCCTGTTGCATATTACAATTGTATTCCTATTGCATATTATAGTAATATTCCTGCTTCATATTATAACAATATTCTTGTTGTATATTATAGTAATATTCTTGTTGAATATTATTCTAGTATTCTTATTGGATATTATAGAAATATTTTTGTTGCATATTACATGAATATTCTTGTTGTATATTGCAGCGATATTCTTGTTGCATATTATAGAAAGATTCTTCTTGTATATTGAAGCAATATTCTTGTTGCATATTACAATTGTATTCCTATTGCATATTATAGTAATATTCCTGCTTCATATTATAGCAATATTCTTATTGTATATTATAGTAATATTCTTGTTGAATATTATTCTAGTATTCCTATTGGATATTATAGAAATATTTTTGTTGCATTTTACATGAATATTCTTGTTGTATATTGCAGCTGTATTTTAGTTGCGTATTATAGAAATATTCTTGTTGTATATTGCAGCTATATTCTTGTTGCATATTATAGCTATATTCTTGTTGCATATTATAGCTATATTCTTGTTTTATATTAAGGAAAGGTTCTTCTTGTATATTGAAGCTTTATTCTTGTTGCATATTATAGAAATATTGTTGTGTCATATTACGTGTATATTTTTGTTGTATATTACAGCAAAATTCATATTGCATATTATGTATATGATTTTTTTTCCGTTCTGTCGCATAAAGCCAAATTTACTCGTTAATTTACGAATATTAACATAATATACAACGTTCTTCAACTTGTACATAAAAAATAAATATACTCTAAGCCAAGTTTTGCAGTGGAGCGTAAAATGATTTGATTTCCGGAGGGCGACAAACATCATCCAATTTCCCAGTAATCGCTGTCCAGTTTAAAGATAAAGCCAACTTCTGTGCAAATGTCAAAGCGACGATCTCCATTGATAAACAAGCTTTATCCGTGAATATCTATTGGCAGTTTGAAATTTAGGGATAGGGACAATACTGAGAGGGAGATTTTCGCCCTCAATCGGATTCCTTGCAACTGTATTTGTATATATACATATATATACACAGGGGATCAGTAAATCGAATTTCTGGATTCAAAGATCCGAGCTTTAAGTGCATAAGTGTAAGTAAATGCGAATGAAGCGTGTCATTACATGCGTTCAAAGTACATGTTCGTAAGCCCTCTGCGTGTTCGATGAACAATATATATATATATTCGAATTCACTCCCCCCCCTCCCTTAACCAATGGACTTGAATGTTACATGTTTGTTTTGTGTGTGCGTGTGTGGCTTGTTTCGTGATCACGTACGAAAGCAAACGAGTCCCTGGCTTGGCACGTGCCCGGTTATTTCGAGCTAAGCCAAAGCGCTAATTAACTTGGGCATTCGGACATTAATCCAGACATATCCACCGCGTTTCTGAATCGTTGTGCTTTCGGGGTTCAAATGTAGAGTCCGATAGCATACAAATGGATTACATTCAGTTATACTCGAGATTGTCTATTCTTCATGCATGGAGAGCACTATCTCTAAAGGTCGCTTAATTTCTCGTATAATCCTGTGTAAAGCTAATTTATGGTATATTCAAGAGGTGTTTCTTATCTAGTGACGACTAAGAACTGATTGTTGCTTCATCTTTGCCCCTACTCCTCTCCCCCTCTCTATTTACTCTATTTACTCTACTTTCTCTATTTTCTATTTTCTCTATTTTCTCTATTTTCTCTATTTTCTCCATTTTCTCTATTTTTCTATTTTCTCTATTTTCTCCATTTTCTCTATTTTCTCCATTTTCTCTATTTTCTAAATTTTAGAATTTGTAGGTAATATTTTAATAAAACTGTAGTAGAAACTAACGAGCACAAGACTAGAAGAAGCCCCCCCACCATGCGAAGGTATAGACTTGCGCGTTGGGTAGAGAGCCAAAGAGAAGGGGGCGCCATCCTAGTGGTAGGGAGGCGCAAACTTTCGAAATACTCTAGAAATATTTTAGCAATTTAAAAAAAATTATTATATTATATTATAATAATATAATAATAATATATTACATTATATTATTTTTAATGTAAAATATTTTCAAACTATTAATAAAATTCAATTATTTTGCTACATATTGAATATTAACATTTCTTTTTTTCTTTCTTTCTTTCTTTCTTTCTTTCTTTTTTTCTTTCTTTCTTTTTTAATAAAATACAAATGAATTCGAAAATTTTTGTCAGGGAGAAATAAAATTTTCTCTCACGCTATATTGAGAATGAGAGTTTGAAACTTTTGAAACTACCATTCGAGGCAAAATTTGATGGTTCAACATTAGAGAATTGACAATAAAAGCGATAAAATCAGTAAACTATTCTCGAGAACACATATATGAAACTTCACTTCTATTAACTTCTAACCAATTGATGGGATGCAGCAAACGGAAATACTAAGCGGTCATTGTTTCGGTCACATATGGGTGACATGTGCCGATTTTAGTCAAATCTACTCGCTCGTAATACACGCCGAGTATAGTCCTATATAGAGACACATATATATACGCAACGCCGTTTATGGTATAACATGCGGAGAGCAGGATTTCGGATCTATTCCTCTTCCTGACTCCGGTTGAGCATATGCGAGAAGCGAGGCGGAGGTTTCGCGGTATTTCCGACAAATTCGATGTTGCACGATGTTTCGGGAGTATACGAGAGATTCGAAATGGTTCTCTATATATATGGATCGGTGAGTACTGTTCGTAAAACGGGTTTCGTGTGTAGACATGTTCGGACACGATATAGGGAATATGTAATCCGAGAGGGATCAACAAAGAGATGGAGAGAGAGAGAGAGAGCAAAATGGATGGATGCGTTATTTCGTGATTTATCTTTGACTTGATTATTTGATGGGTATACGACACAATGTCAAGCTTCTCCTGTGTCTCTCTTCCAATCATATGCGACACATTAAATCTCCCGATACGGAAAAATATTCCGAGTATTACGGAATTATCGAGATTTCAATTTTATTAGACAAAAAATTCCAAAGTCAATCAATTGTCAACAATTGATATCATGAGAATTAATCTTTATTTGGATTTTTTGAGTTTTTCTGTCTGGATTTTTTGTTGAAAATAAAAACTTTTGAAAAATTAATATTTCAACAATATATCTCGTAGTTATCAATATATCTCCACAAATCTTCTTTGACATAAAATCATTTAACTAAAAAATTTCATTTAACATAAATTTCATTTGACACAAAAATCACTTGACACAAATTTGATTTGAAATAAAATACATTTAACTATTTAACATAATTCCCATTTGACATTAAAATCACTTGAAAAAACTCATTTTACATAATTCTCATTTGTTATTTGATATAAATTTAATTTTACATAAAATGCATTTGACATAAATGTCATTTGATATAAATTTCATTTTACATAAAATTCATTTGAGATAAATTTCATTTAACATAAAAATCATTTGACATAAAGTTCATTTGACATAGAAATATTGTCGCGAATTTTAAAAGTAATCAATCATATATTAATAAGAAAATTGAGATTAGTCAATTGTGAAATTTGCACTGATATTTTTATGTCAAATGAACTTTATTTCAAATGATTTTTATGTCAAATGAATTTTATGTAAAATGAAATTTAAATCAAATTACATTTATGTCAAATGGGAATTATGTTAATTGATTTTTATGTCAAGCGATTTTTATGTCAAATGTATTTTATTTCAGAAGAAAATTATGTCAAGTGATTTTTATGTCAAATGGAAATTATGTTAAATAATTTATGTCAAATGAAATTTAAGTTAAATGAATTTTTTATGTCAAGTGATTTTTACGTCAAATGGAAATTATGTTAAATGACAATTATTTCAAATGAATTTTATGACAAATAAAATGTAGGTTTAATGATTTTATGTTAAATAACAATTATGTCAAATAAGTTTTGTAGAATTTTGCACATCGAAAAAAACATTTATTTGTGAAATAATGGTTGGTTTTTTCAGAAGGTTTTTTTTTCATCTGCAAGTTATAATGTCAAAATTTATGCCGCATCCATAATTCACAAGGTTTCAAAAAATAATTAAAAGACTATAAATTTTGAAATAACAATATATAGCAGATCTTTTATGAACTCGAAAGTAATTTATGTTTTAAACTCTAAAGCATAGACAAGGTCTGCCTCCACTTCATTGATGCTAATTACTTGGCTAAATGCCAGTGTGAAATTGACTTAATCTAATTAATTAAGCGAAAGTTTAAACTATATTCACATGAAAGTCCAAAAATCATTCAAACCATAAATTATATATATTTTTTTCTCTTCGTTTTTTCGTTCAAAAAAAAGAATTAAACAAAATTCGTTTAATTTTATCTTACCCTGTAGTGAAAATTTTTCTATATTATACATATTATAACTAACTTGTAATAGTGATAGGGGGGATTTTTTTTTTTTTTTTTGCTAACAATGTAAAATTCCGAGAGTAAAAATGAAAATACACAATGTTAAGGGATTATAGAATGTTTAAAATCCACGACATGTAGGGTATAAGGAGTTGGGGGCAATATGGTTAACATATATGTGCCCCAGCCTCCTCGACTATAATCTCGGAATTCTGTCGAGGTAGCGAACTATGCAGGACACCCACTCGCTGCCTCAAACGGGCGCATATCTATGTCCAAGTCTCGAAATGCTTCGGCACAACTCGACGCGCGTTTCATGAAACTATTATCTGACGACACACACGAATATGCTAAATTTCCCCCTCTAATCCCCCCCTCCTACCATTTTCTAACTCCTTATCAGTATCAGACCCTAGATATACAATAATTATTGTGTCTATTTTCGTATAAAATTCCCAAGAATTTTTGTAATATACATTTGTGATCGTTAGGTAATGTTAATTTTGTCCCCCACTTTTCTCTTAAAATATTGAACGAATTGAAATTAAATTTTGTGAGAAAAAATGTAAAATATGATAATGAAGGGCTTTGATGTGTAAAAATGTTTATATTTAAAAAATTAATTATTATAAAACAGTTTGAAATTGGTAAAAGAAAGAATAAGGTGACTGTCACAATTGACAATTTTAAACTGTTTTGTAATAATTAATTTTAGAAAAATTTAACTTTTTGCACATTATTTGCCCTTTTTTTGTTTTATTTTAGACCTTTCCACAGAATTTCAGTTCAATCCGTTCAATATTTTTTGAGAGAAAAGTGTCTGACAATATACATTAGGGACCTAAGGATCACATGCTATTCATGGGAATGTAAATTAGTAGTGGAATTCGATATCATTGAAATAATTTTGCCATATTTTGTTTTGTCTTTTATCAGTTAGTGTAAAATCAGTCACACTTTTTAGATATATTATAAGACTTGAAAAGAAGAAGAAGAAGAAGAAGAAGAAAAAAGACTTGTAACAAAAACATATAAAGGAAAATAGGTGGCATTATCCTGCTACAGGAAGTTCTCGAAATAGGGGCTCTATATTGTGAACTGAGAGAAAATACTGTGTGTTTTAGTTCAGTTTTATTACTGAGATTTACCGAGTAAATCTCATGCCATAAACTACAACATTCTCTCGAAAAAGGTCATTGATTTTATAAGAAGAAAAAAACAATGTTTTTTTTGTTTATCTTTTGTTTTTGTTTTTTCTCGAAGACAGTAGTGGAATATTTTCAATATTGTGTTCGTTGAAAAAAAAACGTTACAAATAGTAACGTTTTTCAAAAATTTCGATTTTTGAAACTTTTATAACTTTGACATTTATAGAAATTATAAAATTATAAAATTATAAAATTATAAAATTATAAACACATTAAATAGGAAATTAGCTTTCTATTGTCAAATAATTCCTGTTCCTTTTTGATGTTGTTTAATAAAATTCATGTTATTTGAGTAATAAATATTTAGATATCGATCATTTCCAATTATCTAACGGTAGTGTTAATGATCATGTCACATTTACGGAAGTCATTATCGGGGAAATATTCTACTTCCTTAATTAGTATTTATCTTTCTCTAGATAACTATATATACCCGAAAATTGTACTATAATTAGAAAACATTTTTCATTTTGAAACGATAAAATAAACTCTCCCATTGTTTATCGAGTATTTTTTTAGATATTATTAGAAAATTTCTAAAAATAGTATGGAATATTTTATGAATTTTTTTGTTTTTCGAAAAACAAAAGTAATAAATAGAATTTTTATTTTTTAATTATTTGAATCTGAATAGAATTTCTAAAATTAATTTGATATTATATAGAGAATATGGCCTTGTGTTATCGCGTTCTAATAATCTTTCTCTCAGTGACTTTTGGCGAACCCCACGTTTACAATTTCAAACAATATTCAAGACCTTGAGCTTCAAGTCTCCCAGTGGAATCGTATGAAGCGGAAATTACAATATACGTTCGTTCCCAAAGAGAGAGAGAGGAGAGAGAGAGAGAGAGAGAGAGAGAGAATCCGAAGGGAATCTTGAGGGCCCTTTCACATCGTTTATTCGCCATTGTACATGGAGAACAATACGAGAGATTACGAAAAATTTCGAAAGAGTAGAAAACTCGAAAGGCTTAGAATATAACGTTCTCTTGCTTATAAATACTTCAATTCGCAAATGTCTATTTCACAATTCACCCTTAAATATTGAAAATCTTACATTAATTACTTACAAGTTTAATAATATAATTATAATTTATATATAATTAAAACAAAAATGGGTAAAATAATTTTTTCCTTTGTTTCAGTTTCGACATGAGAGGGAAGCATACCGAAAAGAAAAGTCCACATTGGAAAGAGGAATATCTCAAGGATCGTGGATATTTTCGGACCGCAACGGAACCAGCATCATTGACTATTAATCATATTGACGACAAGGACGAGGGCGAATACAGATGTAGGGTCGATTTCACCAAAAGTCCCACGAGAAATTCCAGAATTCAACTCGTCATCATTGGTGAGTGAATTAAAAAAATACTTCTAAATATTCATCGTCGATATTCTATTATCTACTTATTCTTTTTTTCAAAGAATAGCCGGTAAATTAGAAACAAAATTTAGATTTCAGTAGTATAAGTCAGTCTTTAGTCAGACATAACTTGACATTTTCTCATTTTCAGTAGTATAAGTCCACTTCAATCATATAAAACAGTCAATTTCAAGGAATATCAAATATTAGTAGTATAATGTCTTTAGTCAGCCAAAAAAGTCAAATTTGAGAAATTTTTATATTAGTAGTGTAGGTCAATCATCACTCAGACAAAACAGTCAATTTCGAGCAATTGCAAATACTAGTAGTACAAGTCAGTCTTTAGTCAGACAAAACAGTCAACTTTGAGCAATTTCTAATAT
>JUFY01024943.1:9757-22845 GCA_001855655.1 Leptopilina clavipes | reverse complement strand
TTTTAAATAAAGCTCTTATTTTAATTATTAATTTAATACTAGATAGTACTAAAAAAAGTTTACTTTTTTATATATATATATATGATGATTTCTAGTATTATTTAAAAATGATATAAATAATCAATAATAAATTGTTTAAACAAATGCAAATTTTATTGTAACATTAAGAAATTAAATTAGTAGATAATATAAAACAAATATGGTAAAAAATTTCTATGATTTTAAGCTTTTTTTTAATATGCAAATAGAATATCATTGTAGGGTAAAAAGTACCCTACCTTACGCTCGCTGTTACAAAATTGAACCTTACGCTCGCCGGGTTAAAAACGAATTAGATTAAAAAAAGATGCAAAATAATTTACGTTTATATCTACTTTTATTTAAGACAACTATAAATTAAAATACCAAGAAAAAACAAGTGCGCCACCGCTATTTGTATGTTGATGCGCTGTAGATCATTTTCCGTATGCGCAATAACACATTCGCTGCGCAGTGACACTGGAAGTATCCAAAAGCTGCGCAAGCAGTTGCTTATTATCCTTAAACTGTTATTATATGGGATTTTAGCGCCACGCTGATCGTTCGCGTTAGATAATGCCTTATGCTTGTAACTTATTTGCAATCACGTCTCCGGGATTTTCTCATTCCCCGGAGTGGACATCCCTTGGATATGCAATAGAAGTTGTGTAGCCGGTGCGTATCTCAAACCAATCATTGTACACAACATATTTGAAAGCGGTCATCCAACGTTGGTAATAGTTACACTAAATTATTCCAGTTCCCGTGCAGGAGCGTGTTTGCGCATTTTCAAGTGGGGCGCGCGAGTAACATGCGCGTACGAATTGAAAAAAAAAGGGAACCCGCTGAGTAATGGCGGGGCCCGTGACTTGGACCATTATCGACTATTATCATCGATCAACCGCGAAGAAATTAATACAGCCAACTTCCTACGAGACCGGTTGCCAACGACTCTGTATCCGGTACCTCATAATTAATTCCATTTTTTTTAAATCAAATCTTTATCTAAACATTGAATGTCATTCTTTCAAGGGTATTTATTTAAATGCACATCACGTCTTTTAAAAACATTGCCATTTCTCACAAGATCCTCTCTGAAAAATTAAAGAATTAATAACCTTTTTGCAAACAAACTTTAAAATAGAAAAAAAAAAATCACTAAAAGTTACTGCGCATCTAATTGAGACGATAGAAATCGAGTGCGCAGCTTTTTCCAACTGCCAGTGTCATTGCGCAGCCATAATGTTACTGCGCACAGGAAAAATGATCCACAGCGCATACACATAGAAAAAATTCAAATCCTCATTACTAGGAAACAATTGGACCAAAAATGTTGAAACTTTTTGCAAAAAATTCTTCTCTTTTTGAATAATAGATAAAAATAATAATAGAATAATAGATAAAATAAAAAAACATATATAGGGCAAAAATGATCTACAGCGCATCATTCGATATTTCGCCTAAATTAAAATTTTACTGTTTGAACATTATTGTCTTATTTTTATTTCTTATTCGGAATTTTTTCACAACTTTATTATTTGCAGGTCGAGAATTTTTTTTTTAAGTGCGCTAGCATTTTGGCTGCAGTGCCAATTAACGGAATGGTTATTTTAGAAGAATAAAAAGGGGTTGGTGCTTGTCGCCGGGGGGGGAACGATGGTTCAAGAATGGGTAAAATTTATCCATCCATAAAAATTGTGCGAGGTCGTCAAAAGCTGACCATTTCGCTGGAGACTCTGTCAAATAAATTTCTGGCACCGGCAACGATAAAATTCTCAAAGGCGTTACGTACCTCTCCCCCCCCCCACCTCCCTTAATTGCCATTCCACAATAAAACCCAAAAACGGACCCTTAAAGACCGGTCCTGGCATATCCTGACGGAGGCGTTTTAATCGACACAATAACATATTCAGAGTCTGCTAAACCCCTTGTAAATGAGGGAAAATAATAAAAAAAAAATATTAATGACCTAATAAATATCGTTCTTATTTCTTTTTTTTAAATAACGCCACAATCCCTTATATCTCATGTTTATTTCCTATCGGATTTTCCTCAATTAAAATGTTCTTGAATCATGCGCGAAATGTTTGAATATCAACAGCCTTGACGCTCTCAGGCATATCCATTAGAATCTTATGGTCTGGTATATATATATATATATATATATATATATGTATGTATAGTGAAGAACAGAGAAGAGACAAGGAACGGAGTATAAAAAAATTTTTTTGACGTGGTGTTTCGCTTGCCTCTGGTTGGTTTTGCCTAGACGTTCATAAATACGCAACCGCGTTCTCTCATCTCGCGTATTCGTAACCCATAGAGTTACCTGTCCAGAATTTTAACTAGTACCTTAAGGCCAACCACGCGATCTTATCTTGTGTACGCTAACCTTCTTGGCGGCGGCTTATGTCATATTGTATTTTAACCTGACTGCATTCTTCATCAACTGAGCTTAGAATTCATTTTCTGACATTTTGAATGCAAAATTGTGTATAAATATGAATTTAGAATTTAATTATTTTTCACTGGTGGAATTTCATTTTTTCCTCGTGAGAATATAATTTAAAAATTAAAATGGAGAATTTTGAAAAAAAATCGAACGTTCTAGGTGCAGTAGATCCGGAGAAAAATGGATTTGAAAATTTCCATTGTGTATTAACGATCGATGCGCAGTAGATCATTTTTAGTGTGCGCAGTTGTTTGTTAGGTGCGCAGTCCCACTGGAATGGATATGAGATTGCGCAATTGATTTAGAATTCATTTTCTGACATTTTGAATGCAAAATTGTGTATACATATGAATTTAGAATTTAATTATTTTCACAGTGGAATTTTAATTTTTCATCGGGAGAATATAATTCTCCAATTAAAATGTAGAATTTTGAAAAAAAAATCGAACGTTCTAGATGTAGTAGATCCGGAGAAAAATGGATTAAAAAATTTCCATAATGTATTAACAATTGATGCGCAGTAGATCATTTTTACTGTGCGCAGTTGTTTGTTCGGTGCGCAGTTTTACTGGAATGGATATAGGACTGCGAAATTGATTTAGAATTCATTTTACGCTATTTTCAAGGCAAAATTGTATTTATAAATTCAGAATTTAATTATTTTTCACAATCGAATTTACATTTTTCTCGTAAGAATATAACTCTCTAAATAAAATGTAGAATTTTTCAAAAATTTCTACCGTTGTAGATGTAATAGATCCGGAGAAAAATGGAATTAAAAATTCCATAGTGTATTAAAGATTGATGCGCAGTAGATCATTTTTACTGTGCGCAGTTGTTTGTTCGGTGCGCAGTCTTACTGGAATATTTATACGACTGCGCAATTGATTTAGAATTCATTTTCTGACTTTCGGAATGCAAAATTACATTCACAAATTGAAGATTTAATTATTTTTCACAATGGAATTTACATTTTTCTTGTAAGAATATAATTCTCCAAATAAAATGGAGGATTTTTCAAAATTTTCTAGCGTTCTAGATGCAGTAGATCCGGAGAAAAAAGGATTTAAAAATTTCCATAGTGTGTTAACGATTGATGCGCAATAGATCATTTTTATTGAGCGCATTTGTTTGCTAGGTGCGCAGTACTACTGGAATGGATATACGACTGCGCAATTGATTTAGAATTCATTTTACGCTATTTTCAAGGCAAAATTGTATTTATAAATTCAGAATTTAATTATTTTTCACAATGGAATTTACATTTTCCTCGTAAGAATATAACTCTCTAAATAAAATGGAGAATTTTTCAAAAATTTTTACCGTTCTAGATGTAGTAGATCCGGAGAAAAATGATTTCAAATTTTTTATCATATATTAACGATTGATGCGCAGTAGATCATTTCTAGTGTGTGCAGTTGTTCACTAGGTGCGCAGTACGACTGGAATGGGTCGAACAAAAAAATTTGTTTTTTTATAAATTGGCTTTGGATTATTTCGATTAATAACTTTTTGTTTTATAAACCTTTTTTTTAAGATAATTTTTCATATTTTTTTTAAACAATTCTCATAAACAATTGCACTATACGGAAATTTTTGGGCACAAATAAATCCGAATTTTTTACACTTAATATTTAAGCTAAGTTACTTAGAATTCATTTTCTGACTTTTTCAATTCAAAATTACATTCATAAATTCAAGATTTAATTATTTTTCACAATGGAATTTTTATTTTCCTCTCGAGAACAGACTTGTTCAATAAAAATGAAGAATTTTGCAAAAAAATTCGAACCTTCTAGATGCAGTAGATCCGGAGAAAAAGGATTTAAAAATTTTCATTGTGTATTATTGATTGATGCGCAATAGATCATTTCTAGTGTGCGCAGTTATTTACTAGGTGCGCAGTACTACTAGAATTGACATAATGCTGCGCAATTGATTTCTACCATTGTTTTTTTATGCATCGAAACTTTTCGAAAAATCCACAGATGCGCAGTAGTATTTGATGTCAGTTAAACTGCGCAGATCAATTTTTATCATTTAAAAGCACATTTTATTTTTCTTCTTAATCGTTTTGAATATAAAATACATGTTCTATTTATATACGTGAGTTTACTTGCAGAAATTGTGAGCGAGTTTCTTAAGAAAACAGGTAGGCCGAACTATGAATCAGACTTGATTTTTCCAAAAAACCGGACGTTTATTCAATTCTAAACCAGGTCTAAAGTTGCTGAATATAGAAAGTAGAAATTACATTTTACACAAACTTATAAATTGATAAAAAATAAACATATTAGGTAAGGAATAATAACATTCAGAATCGCACTTAAACAAGAATTGTTTAAGTTTTTTCCAAATAATTATTTAATTAATTAACATTAATTATTTTTGCTCTCACTATGAAAAAAATATTCCATTTTGTTGCTTAAATTAAGAAATTAAGTTCGATGACAGGAGTCCAGTCACGTTAATCGATCAATGTATACATATGAAGTGTGTTCTTCAATCACTAAAGCGCGTGGGTGTATTGTGCTAATTTTTATTTCGCTAGTCCAGACGCTATTATAAATATAATAAGTTTACTTTGCAAATTTAAGAGTAGGTGGAATCTTTTAGATACCAAAGGATTAATGACCTTTAAGACCGGACTTAAAATTTTATACCGAATCGTATTCGGTAAAAAAAGGAATTTCTCAAACAAATACTGCGGTTCATAATCTTAGGTGACAATGAACAGAAAAGATTTACATATATGAATCTTGTAGACAATTTTTTCTTTCAAACATTTATGGAAAAAAAAATGGCTGTTTTCTTTCAAACATTTATGGAAAAAAAATGTCTGTTTGGACCTCGTCGTTTCGGAGAAAAGTGAATTAAGAAGTTTTTAAAAATAAATATTGCGCTTTAGATCTTTATTTATCGGTTTGTGTTAAAAACGTAACATACAAATGGGCTGCGGTGTGTTGCGCATCTCAGAAATGCGCAGTAGATCACCTACTGGAGTTAGACAAACGCTACGAATTTTTAAATATTTCCAACATGCTCAGTAGATCTATTGGTGTCTTTCAGATCCACAGGAAAGTTTTTATGAAATCTACAAATGCGCAGTAGATCATCTGCTGGTGTTAGACAAACGCAACGAATTTTTAAATATTTCCGACATGCGCAGTAGATCTATTAGTGTCTTTCATATCCGCAGGAAAGCTTATATGAAATCTACAAATGCGCAGTAGATCATCTACTGGCGTTAGACAAACGCAATGAATTTTTAAATATTTCCGACATGCGCAGTAGATCTATTGGTGTCTTTCAGATCCACAGGAAAGTTTTTATGAAATCTACAAATGCGCAGTAGATCATCTACTGGCGTTAGACAAACGCAACGAATTTTTAAATATTTCCGACATGCGCAGTAGATCTATTAGTGTCTTTCAGATCCACAGGAAAGTAAAAATCTAAATAAAATCCATAAATACCATATTAAGGTATTAACGAAATATACAAATGCGCAGTAGATCGTAACATAACGCTTTATATATGTTTAGTAGATCTTTATGTACTTCAGACATGCGCAAAAGATCTCTATATTTTTCCATATCCACAAGAAGGTATATTTACGAAATATACAAATGCGCAGTAGATCACAATACCTTAGTCAAGTTCAGTAGATTTTTACCTGCTTCAGACATGCGCAGAAGATCTCTACTTATCTTCGAAATGCACAGAGTGTATTTTCAAACTATGCAAATGCGCAATAGATCACTATGCGTTCTATACATGCGCAGAATATATATTCAAGTCTTAGACATGCGCAAAAAGAATCTACCGCGTAATTTAAATGCGCAGTAGATCTTAGCGTGTCTTAGACATGCGCAGTAGATCTTGGCGTGTTTTAAACATGCGCAGTAGATCTTACTGTGTCTTAGACATGCGCAGAAAGAATTTACGCATAATATACATGCGCAGTAGGTGTCTATGCATCATAAACAAGCCTAAAATTCTAAATTACCTGAAAAATGCACAAAAATGTTAATAGACTGCTAATTTAAGAGTGAAAGCAAATAGGAAAAATAAGAAAAAAATTTTTTTATCACGGTGCCCTATCCTTCCATCAGGATTTCCAGTACTCGATTGTATTTCTAACTAAAGAAGCGACTATTTGAAATTGTCGCTGCCTGATATTTGAAGAATGTTCATTATGAAGTTGGTATTCGAATGAATGGTGGGGGCAAGTAGTTTGCGGAATCTTGGAATTCCCGCCATTTCAAAAGGTTCCATAGTGTGTGCATTGATCGGATGGTGTAACGTTGGGCTCTCGATCCCAGTGAGAGAGGAAGAGAGAGAGAGAGAGAGAGAGAGAGAGAGTAAACTTGAACTGGAGGAAAACGACTTCCACGAGGATCGGATCGTTTGCGGACCGCTTACACCGACAGATGGGATTATCTGATCTTGAATCTAGCCGGGATGGCTCCACGCGTATAATTACCATCGCCAAGCGAACCGGCGCGCGGAGCCTAGTGAGGCTAGAACCAAAGGAGGAGACCCCTTTGGTTCGTTCCATCGGTGAAGAGTCAAGGCTGTGAACTGGGAATGTGCGTGCAACTATGCACTACTGGTCGCAGCGTGCGCAGCGGAACGTCCCTCCTGGTTCCCGTAGCTTCACCATTGCCATCTAGTAGTGCATCCATATGAATCTACGCGCGGTGGTGATAACGATCATCCACTGAACGATTCGCACTTTTAAAGAACCCCCTTGGCATCTGTCCACCCAAGTAGATAATAACGCCGCGGCGAATCCTGCTTGCCTGCCTGCCAGCCTGATTACCCGACTGCCACCAACGTTCCTTTGCCTTCCCCTTCCTCCCTCCCACCCCCGCCCCACTCAAAGTCCCTATTTCACAGGGAGTTCTTGCTGGTCGTTAAGGTTAGGATGCTACTTCCAAGAACCTTGTTTCTTTCGCTTTTCCACTGCCTAGATTATCTGAAATCAATTTCAACATTTCTTCAACGGCGGCATTTCTTCTTCTTCTTCTTCTTATTCCTCTTCTTCTCCTTCTTCGTCTTCTTCTTCTTCTTCTTTATCTTCTTTATTTTTTTTCTATTAAAAATCCCCAGATTTTTGTTTATATCTTCATCACTCAATAGTGAAAATAATTTTCTATTCAAAATTCCTATCCTTTCTTCCTTATGGTGAAGAAATGTTAAACCTTATGGAAAGTGGAGGGAATTTCACTTGTCGAGGAAAGGAATGCGCACGGTTTTTAAATGCACGCATCGACAGTGAAATTATTTGTATATATATATTTGTACACACGCAGAGCCTCCTGCAAAGTCGGAACAGCTATTAGCTGCCGTTTATGCTTCTGCAGTCGTAACGCACTGGCGCCAATGTGCCTCATTCGAAAATTTTTTTTTTCTTCTCCTTTTCCCATAAGAAAGTATTAATTGGTCTCCGGCATTATGTAACTGGGTACCAAAAATAACGATCCTA
This sequence comes from Leptopilina clavipes, assembly GCA_001855655.1. NCBI lineage: Eukaryota > Metazoa > Arthropoda > Insecta > Hymenoptera > Figitidae > Leptopilina > Leptopilina clavipes. The sequence goes on along the minus strand of JUFY01024943.1, from coordinate 14,884 downwards.
TATAAACCAACTCGTAATTCCGTAACTAACGCACTTTTTTCACTTTAGTTTCAACTTCGAATTTTTGAGGAATTTTTTTAATTTTTGCCAACAGAATAATTGAAATTGTTATAATTTTGAGAGAAAAAATTTTTCAAAACTTTTAATTTAAAGAAAAAAAATTTGATTTATTGTTTCCGAAGGGTTTTTTTAATAACTCGCAGATGCTCAAAGAAAAGCTTTTTCTTTCGCTGTTCTAGAAAAAAATGGATCTATGTTCAATATTATCTATATAGATCTATTGCGCATTTTGTAAAATCAAATATTTTTTCATTGATTCTAAATGTGCAGAAAGAATCTCATTGATTATAAATCTAGGCGGTAGATCATCAATAATTCTCGAACACAATTTAATGTTCTAAATTTAACATCAACCGTGAAACTGTGCAATAGATCACAATTATTTCTAAAGATGCGCAGTAGATCTCTATAGCATCCAAGACTGCACAATTAATTCCTATTAATTTTTAAACGCAGAACTTTGGAGTCGAATAAATTTTTTAAACTGTGCGATAGATCCGAATTTTCGTTGTGGATGCGCAGAAGATCTTAATCGATTAGAAGATTCCATAAACCTATTTCATTCATTCCTAACCCATGTTGCAACAAATATAATTTTACAATAATTCTAAAATAGTATTAATTCTAAAACACAAATTAAAGTTGTAAAATTTAATACCAATTGTAAAACTGCGCAATAGATCACAATTATTTCTAAAGATGTGCAGTAGATATCTATTGAATCTAAAACTGTCAAAATTCATTCCTAATAATTTTAAAAGACAGAACTTATGTGTCAAGTTAATTATTAAACTGCGCAATAGTTCCAAATTATTTTTATGGATGCACAGTAGATCCCAATTGAGTCTAAGAGTACACTATTAATTCTTATGAATTTTAAAATTCATAACTTACGTGACAAGTTAATTATTAACCTGCGCAATATCTCCGAATTATTTTTATGGATGCGCAGTAGATCTTTATTAATTTTAAGACAATGGAACTTTATTAAATCTAAAAGACAAAAATGAGGCATAACAATAAATCTTAATTTCTGCTATAGATCTTTTTGATTTCATGGATGCGCGGTAAACCAACATATTTATCCTAATGCTGCGCAATAGATCCCAATTATTTTATTTGATGGGCAGTAGATTCCTATTGAGTATAAGATTGTACAATTAATCCCTATTAATTTTAAAACACCGAAATTAGGTGTCAAGTTAATTATTAAACTGCACAATAGATTCACATTATTTTTATAGATGCGCAGTAGATCTTTATTTATTTTAAGATAATAGAACTTTATTAAATTTGAAACACAAAACTTAGTTATCAAAATAATTCTAAAATTGTGCTAAAGATCCCTTTGATTACAAGGATGTGCAGTAGATCAATATTAAACCTAAAGTCGCGCAATCGATCCGAATTATTTTATTTTATAAGCAGTAGATCCCTATAGAGTCTAAGACTATATAGAATTAATTATATATAGAATATAGATATAGAATATAGAATTAATTCCTTTAAATTTTAAAACAGAGAACTTAGGTCTCAAGTAAATTATAAAACTGCGCAATAGATCTGAATAATTTTTGTGGATGCGCAATTGATCATTATCGATTTTAATAATGCGCAAATAGTTTCCACTAACTTTAAAATTAGGCAATTAAGCTTACTTAAATCTCAAATTTTATAGTTGCGCAAAAGATCGCTATTAATTGCAACGATGCGCAGTAGATCTCCATTTAATCTAAGACTGCACAATTAAGTCATATTTATTTTAAAACACAGAACTTGGGTGTAAATTTAATTATTAATCTGCGCAATAGATCCAAATTATTTTTATTAATGCGCAGTAGATCTTTATTATTTTTCAGACAATAGAACTAAATCTAAAGCAAAAAACGTAGGTGTCGAAATAATTATAAAATTCTGCTGTAGATTCTTTTGATTTCATGGATGCGCAGTAGATCTCTATTGATTCTAAGATCAATTGATCTTTATGAACTCTTATTTAACGCAAGAATTTTTCTTTTACGTTGAAAAATAGATCCTCAATTTATACATTTTAGTCGGTAAGTTACAATTTTTTCAACGTTTCAAGGAAAATTAAAGAACTATTGGATATAGTTATAGTTGTCTGTAAAAAATTCTCGTCAAGAATATGTTGCGGAGACATCATCAATTTCTTGAAATAACTTCCTTGATGACGGCGTTTCCTGTGTTTTGTTTTTCAGGTCAGAGCACAACATGAATCATTCAAAAGGGGAAAGAAGCGCATTGTCACCGTATGGCAAATCGAAATTAGTTTTTGTACATTGTACGCGAGACCAATCGTGTATATTTATATATATATATGGTGGAAGATTTATTAAGGTTAGTTACACAACGGTCATTTTCAAGGCAGCAACGTAGATTAGTGGCCTTCATTTCTATATAAAATTCATCACGACGTTGTAACGTCGAGCAAAATGATCGACATCTGACCTTGTTTTACTTGTGCTCGTCCATTAGACCATGAAGATTCACTTTCAAGTGCCAATGCACATTAATTAATCCTGAACCAAAAACAGGTTAATAAATCGAAAACAACAGAAAATGGTAATTTTATTTTGCGTATTCTAAAAAAATTTTTCAAAATGCATCAGAAAAAATGGTTTAAAGAAAGAATTAATAATACTTGACGATGGTAAATGTTTCTACGTTTGCTGAACATGCGCAATAGATCTCTTAATATATATATCTCAGAGTCTTAGATTGCGCAGTAAGCTTCTACTCATCATAAACATGCGCAGTAGATCTCTAAATGTCTTAGTTATGCGCGATAGATCTCTACATGTTTTATTCATGCGCAGTAGATCTCCAAATGTCTCAACTATGCGCAATAAGTTTCTACATGTTTCACTCATGCGCAGTAGATCTCTAAATGTCTCAACTATGAGCAATAAGTTGCTACATGTTTCACTCATGCACAGTAGATCTCTAAACGTCTCAATTATGCGCAATAAGTTTCTACGCACCATAGACATGCGCAATAGATCACAATGCTTTTTAAATATGCGCATTAGGTTTCTGTTCATCACTGACATGCGCAGTGACTTTTTTCTCATCAATAACATGATATAGAACAAAATTGACTTATTTTTACTGCACTTTTACTAAAACTTTAGAAAAAATAGGAAGTAAAATTGCTGGTAGTATTTTTTTTTGAAAGAAATTACATATATACACTTGACGAGTTCAATGGATAAATGTGTGAATGTTGTTTTACGTCATCCTAGCACCGATTACGACGACCTGTTTCTCCATTGCGAACTGCTTTGTCCATCTGCCAACTGAGGTGCCAGGCGGAGTTGAGAGAAAGGTCTCACCAGTGAAGACCGAAAGGAAATGGAAAGGAAACAGAGACGATGGAAGTAAAAACAATAAAACAAGCAAGTGATGCTCGACAGAAAAAGAAATAGTGGAAAAAAAATCACCTCACCTTCTTGGGGTACGTGTGGACAAGGTTCGATGCCAGGGTAGAGCTTTCAGTTTCCCCTTATCTCTTCATTAGCCGCGTACTCGTCGACCTTGCGCTCCACTTTCGAACCTCAAGAAACGCCTCTCGAATTTTTATAAATGTGAAATACGCCATTTCGAACTCGAAACCTGAAAATGAAAGGAAACTGAGAGAGAAAGAGAGAGAGAAAAAGTGAGACAAATAAAAAAAGAAACAAGAATTTCAAAACTAAAAAAAAAACATGAGAATTGCGGATCAATGTTTGTAGAATATGGCGCGATAATTATTTTCCCTTTAAATGATTTTATCAATTTTGCTTATTGCTTTTTCAAGTTGAAAATTAATTTTATTCCTCGGGAATTTCGCTTTAAAGGTGATCATATTTTCATAAAGTGTTTTGCTACTTCTCATATGATTATGTGTCGTTGTGGGATAAGATGAAGCAATCAAAAAATAAATACCTGGAAAAAAAAATAAATAAAGAAATTTATCATCCGGTAGTAAAACCTGAAAATCAATTTTTTTTTTCAATTTTTTTTTACTCAAAGCAATGAAGATAAAGAGTAAGTTAATGGCAAAAATAAGAACGAAATTAAGTGAAAATTTAATATTATGTCATCCTTTTATTGAAAATCATAAATAAACACAATAAAGCAAAATCGCAGACAAAGTTTTCGTATTAATATCGTAAATTTCACGAGTTTACAAAATAAATTTTATAAAATGTCGTCTCGAGTGTGTGAAAGAAACGATTTGAACGCGTATATATAAGATATCGAGGACCACTTTCGTTTTTCTTCACAGTCCGCTTTTATATATCTCGATTGGAAATTATCATTCCGACAACCCTGAATTGCTTTTTGTGAATTTATATGATTTTAAAGGAAGGAAAGGGTTTGAGAAAGTGTCATGTATGTATATGTATATATATGTGTATTAAATATATATATAGTGTAAGCGATTCCAGTGAAAGTGAACATACAAAACTTGAATCACCTTCCGGGTTTGATTATCACGTTATATTGATGTCAGGAAAAATAAAAACAAACAGGTAAAAAAATAATGACAGTTTTACGTTTTTTTTTAGGTAACCGTAAACTTCAGAACAGGTGAATAAAGCGGCGCATTATAGAGGTCATGAGGATTATTCCCAAATTTTCGCAGAAGATCCAAATTATTTCTATGGATGCGCAGTAGATCTTTATTGGTTTTAATACTACGGAATAAAAATTCATTAAATAGAGCATCAAACTAAGGTGGCACAATAATCAAATCTGCGCAATAGATCCTTATTGATTTCAAGGGTGCGCAGTAGATCCTTATTGATTTCAAGGTTGTGCAATAGATCCCCATCAGATTTAAGGAAGCGTAATAAATATGAATTAGTTAACCTGCGCAATATCTCCGAATTATATTTTTGAATGCGCAGTAGATCTTTATTAATTTTAAAACAATAGAACTTTATTAAACCTAAAAGACAAAACTGAGGTCTCCCAATAATTCTAATATTGTGTTTTAGAATATTTAATTTCATGTATGCGCAGTAGATCAACATTTATCCTAATGCGACGCAATAGATCCTA
>JUFY01024939.1:0-10361 GCA_001855655.1 Leptopilina clavipes | reverse complement strand
AAAAAAAAATATAAATTTTTCAAAAATTAAACGCGTGTAAATACACGTCTAAACCTTGTTTCGAATTCGTATGTATTATAACACGTATAAATACTCGTTTATTTATGCATGTATTTACACATGTAAAACGCGTCTTTTTTTAGTAGGGTTACTAAATTTTTCTTTTATTTCATTAAAAAAAAACTTTTTCTGAAACATCGAGACAGAACGAACATTCAACAGAGGATTGAGTTGAATGTAAGTTTCGTAGCTGAAGCTGAAATTGTGCCAGGAGTACCGGGGGTAACCATGGACGTAAGAAATAAATGGAAAAAATGGACAAGTCCTACTTTAGACGAGGGGTGTAGAACAGATCATCGGTAAAGGGTGATGATTAGGTGGAGGCTGTTGGATTGGTTGATTTTTGCGCTTGCGCCGCACATAAGTTAAAGAGAGAAATCTAATTATAAAACATAACCTGCCAATGTCAACAATCAAATATGTACGTATCGTCTGCTATACATGTGACAAAAGGTTGACCAATTACAGAGTCTCCACCAATTCATGCGCTATGAACTGTTTCCCCCTTACCTACGCAAGTCTAGACCCCGCAGATTTGTGCTATGTCCATTTATTTCTTACGTCCATGGTAAGGCTACATAGTGGGATTTTGATTTTAAAATCCATTTATTTCTACATAGATATATATATACAATTCAATTACAACGAAAATGAATAAAACAGTCGATGGTTATCTTAATACTAAATATATGTCGGAGCGGGCTTACTAGAAGCCTTATACAGGGTGTCCGAGGCGAGGGTGTACATATTAAAGGGTTAGAATCTTTAGTGAAATACAAGACGAAATGTCCTTTGCAGTTTTTAAAAATATTTTATTTTTTTCGAGTTATTCAATAAACAAATTCAATCAATCAGACGCAGCGAAATGATTTGTAAGCGGCAGTGGGAGTGGCCTGCCCGCCTGTACGCTCCCCTAACGTAAGTTTTAAATCCAGTAAATTATTTTTAAGTAAAGTATGATAATTTTATAAAAATTACAGTTAACATTATTTGCTTATTTTTATTCGAAGATAATATTTATCACAGACGATTGTCAAAGATGCTTATCTGTTAACTTTAATTTTCATAAAATTATTATACTTTATTTAAAAGTACTTCACTCGATTGAGACTTTACGGTAGAGGAGCATCCAAGTGGGCAGGTCACTCCCACTGCCGCTAACAAGTCATTACGCTGCGTCTGATTGATCGAATTAGTTTATTTAATAACTCGAAAAAAATAAATTTTTTTTAAAAGCTGCAAAGGACATTTCGTCTTGTTTTTCACTAAAGATTCTAACCCTTCAATATGTACACCCTCGCCTCGGACACTCTGTATAACTCGCCGACAAATTACATTTTTTTTTTAATAAAATATACTTTTTTGTTTACATGATTATTTACGTAGTGAGAAATAATTTTAATGAATACATTAATAACATTTTTATGGCCAATATGTAATTTTGACTAGAAAACAGTATTGATGTACAATTATAGTGCGTCGATACTAAACAAACTAGTTCTTTTTAAAAATTTATAAATGTTATGGGCATGACATTTCCATCCCTCCCTCCTCCTTTCATTTACATAAAAGGAAGAAAAAAAGATGAAAAAACAAAAATTATATCGGTGGTGAGTTTAAATTTGTGTACGATAACAAGAAAAAAATTTTTTGTTTTTTTTCCCCTTTCTATTTCTTTATTAGTTTTAGCTTTTGTGAAGCAATGCGAGAAAAAAAAAACAAGATACGTGATACATATTTTGTGGTTACAATAAGCCATGATCGGTGAGTATTATTTTTAGAGAAGGTCGGTGAAGAGAAGTGTGTGTGATGTTTCTTTTTTTATGGAGAAAAGGAGAAGTTTGATTGACGATGTAGTAGAGTAAGTTATGACTATTGATGTTACTACTTTTTTTCTTTTTTTCCTATAACATGGAGGAGTGAAAACCGAGAGAAATGCACACGCTTTATGCTTATCTTCTACATATAACCCAAAATAAGAAAGTAGAATTAGATAGTTGGGTCGCTCAAATTCGATTACCGAGGCATGAGCGAGGATTAGACTATGTCTACGATTCTCGAATGTTGTGCGGCCCAAACTCAATCTTTTATTAATGGTTTTCTCGAAGCCAGTAATATTTCGTGTTTTTTCTGTGCCCGTAATGCTTATCAGAATTATTTAAACCCGTAGAAAAACGTAATTCCCGGGTGGGGTCGTGCATCAGATCAAATGCGCCGGTCTTTACAACCCTGTCTCTGGCGTGCCTTGCAACATGATACAGTATGGGTATATTTGAGTGATCCTGAATATAATCGTTTTTGTCTAGAAACGTGAATGCCTCAGGTGGCAAGTAACCCGAATTTACTATGTCGCGAAGAGCCGCATCAGACCTGGTGTAAGGCAATGGTATTAATGGATTCGAATTGTTTTTTTGAAGCCATAACGATAGCTACATAGTGGGAGACCTGCCTTAGACGGGAGAAGTTAATTCGGAACTTGTATATATGCTACAAGTCGAGCCCGTATTGCACTTGTGAGAGATCTATATGGGAATTGACCATAGAAGCGGTATCTATTGGCCAATCCCCACACTACCCCAAATCATGACCACTGTCGATTATTGTAATTGTAATTACTGTTCGATTATTGTAATTTAGAAGGTGCTTACCAATTGTACGTTGGCAGATTTAGTGAAAAGTGTTTTCTCATTCCTTTACTTTGCATTTTTCCTACTGACACTAATTATTTACTCGTGTCACGTATTTTCTTTTTTTAAAGCTTAAAACTTGCACCGCATTGGGACCCCTTGATTTCCGTATTCACCACAACACCCAATACGATATTTCGCTAATTCCGTATTGGCAGGTTGACACTCCAAATACGGAATCCCGTTCCTCCCAATACATTTTTTTACAGGGTATACGTCGAAAGCCAGGACTTCTGTTTCTAATTCCAAAAGGTCCGTTATGGCTTTGTCTAATTATTTTCCTTTTTGCAGTAATTATTTATAAATCTACTTTTTAAACTAACCCCTCCATTTTTTTTTCTCATTCCTTCAAGCTCATTCATCTACCTCTCATTCCACCCATTCTGATCCAATATCCATTTCACCTCCTCAATCAAGCTTTTTCTTTCAAGAATACCTCATCCACTTTTCTCCAACACATGCGCCCAATTCCCCCTCTTATACTCACACACTCTAGATTTCCTTTCGTGTTTACCTTCAATATTTAAATTCGTTCATTCCCTCATCTATTCTATATCCACAGATCCTACTCCACCTCCTAAAGTTCCTCATTTTCTTCAAGTATTTCGGAATTCCCTCTCTCTTCATTACTTTATACCAACTATTACAGCTTATGCAATATCGTATCCCGTGTTTTTTTCTCATCCTTCCTACTTCATACTTCTACTATATCTTTCTGTCTTTCCTTTATTCTCTCTCTATTAATATTGCCTTCCTGTCCCTCTCTAATCTTGACGACCCACTTGTGCCCTTGTCACCCCTTCTTTAATCAAACCCCAACATTCCTATCCTCTCTCATTGGTAATCTCATTTTGCTTTAGCATCAGCCATCAAAATACCATTCGCATATGCCAAAATTTTTTTTCTTTCCTTAATAACCCATAATCCTTCTCTCTCTTTTCCATTATCTGTTCCAGTTCAGTCAGCTACAAATGAAATAAGATTGGACTCAGATTGCATTTTTCGGGTATATTGTGTAACACATCTTTATTCACAAGATAATTCTGTTGAGTACTTATCGTTGGCCTAAGGACGCAACTGTTATCCCCCTGGATCTCGTCAAGTTTAATTATTCACTCATCGAGAAATTGAAAATCACCTGAAAAGATTCTGTTTATTCAAGCCAGTCTGGAATTACCAATTGTGATCCATGATACGAGTCTAAACTGGAATAGAACAGGTTTAAATACATACTATTTCAAAAATAGTATTCGTTGATTTTGGGCAAATTCAGGATCAATTCTCTACTCCATAATTCGATCTCGACTATTGAAAATTAATTATCTTGTACTTTATACTGCTATATAAATAAAATGTTATTCTTTGCATCTAGAAGGACATCTGTATTTATAATAAATAATCGCCCATCTTCTTTTTATATGCAACCATCCGCTCCAAATCTTGCTCCACATAGAAATAATTCTAGGGTCGGCACTGTGTTCATAGATATCCTTTGGACATTCTATAGATATCCTAATTTCCGTTGGCCTATATTGATATCCCTAGGACGTCCGAAAGATGTCATAAACTATCCAGATGCTGTGAGGGTACATTTTGGTTTTTATTTGTTTTATTTTTGGTAGTTAAATTAGATCCAGTCTTCGTATCGAGACCATGCCAACCATTTATTGGATCTGCGTAGACGTAATTAGGAGAGTCATAAACGAGAAATCGAGGATTCCGATGTATCGTCGACGGATTAAAATAAATGAGGCTCTGCTGTTCTGGATTATTTTTGATGTTGGTTGTGTATCGAAATTCCTCATCTTACATCGAACAAAAGGACATCGAGACATGTTTATTTCAAAATGATTCTTTGGATTACTGAACTGAACTCGATACCGAAGGTGAACGCTAATATTCCTTATTTGGCAAGGAATAGCGTAAATAAATTTGATATTTGCTTATATAAATTGTTTATCGATTTATTAACAACACAACCTTTATACAATTTACTAATTATATCTACCCGGTAAGAAGCGAGGAATAGAAAAAAATTAAATTTAGAGAAAGTTTCTCTAAAACGAGGATTTTTTAATTTTACTGAATAGGCGAATTTCCAAAATAACCCAATTCCTCAGAGAGCAACAAAATATTTAAAAAATCCATTCTTCTCTATTGTTTGCAGGAATCAAACGATAGAAAAGAATTCAGATTTTCTATTTTTCTGAATGCGCAAAGTTTCTTGGTTTTCAGCGTTCCAGGATAATATACGGAATCCTATTCTTTTGAATCGACAACGTAGAACTCTTGGAAGCGAATTGAAAAAAATAAGAGTCGGCAATTCTTTCCAATCGACTGCGTACGATTGTTGGAAGCGAATTAAAAAGAATAAAATGTCTGTAGAGTAATTTAGAATTGTCTATTCCTTTTAATTCACAGCGTGCGATATTTCAAAAGCGTATTGATAGGAATGGTAAATTTGGAAAATGACTTGAAAATACTGAATATTTTCAATCGTCTGCAGGAACTTCTGCTAGGTAATGGACTTGAGTTGTATCGCAGTATGTTCAACAGTTTTGCTTGTGTTTCTCGACATGTTAATCTCATATTGATTGCACTACATTATTACTAAAATAATGTTAAAACTTGAACAAATATTGTTGAAAATTTACAAGTAGTGCTGAGGAGACTATATCTATGTGAAATGTTTTTAGTGACAGTATTTTTTTAAATGTTAAACGTTAAGTTTGGAAACTTAACCTCACTATCGTGTCAGGCTATACCACTATATAAACATACACTTTTCTACAATAAATTGAAGAAACATTTTATTATATAAATTGTGAGAAAATAAGTCATGTTAAATTATAATTTCATTAAAGCAGTGTTATGAAAATAGAAAAAAACCTAAAATGTACAGTTATCACCAAAATCTGATTTTTATAATATTGTCAAGTCAATTTAGGGAAATAGAAATTTCTACTGGATGTTTGACTTCTCTTATTCTTTTGAATTCATGTTTCAGAATATTGTTTGGTCAATTGAGAGGAATAGATATTGCTATTAATTTGTTTTTTTGTTCTATTCCTGTTAATCGTCGTTTAAAATTTATGTCATGTCAATTCAAAAGAATAGATATTTTCACTATTTCCTTCTTCACGTGGGAATTGGATCGTTTTGGAAATTCACCCATTTAAAAAAATTAAACTTCTGAATTCTTTTTAATTCTTCGCTTCTTGCCGGGAATATAACAGTACATTTTTTATTAACTTGTACTCGTAATTTTTCAAAATTTTCTAACAATTTAAGTTCTCCATTCAAATATAAATGTAATATAAAGTAAATGTATATAATAAAAAGTAATAAATATATTGTTTAAGTAAAAAGTTCTTAACGGGGGAAACAGGTGTAAAACGGCGTTTTTTCAGTAATTTTTATTAATTATTTTAACACGTAAGGAATTTATATAATTTATTGCTATTATGAGGTTAATTTATACACATATTGAAGAGAAAATTCTCATAATTTTTAAACATTTTCTTCAAAAATTGATAATATTATCTCCTATTGCATATTGTAGGTCATCACCCGTCTTACAGATTTGTGTACATTCTGGACATCACAATTATTATCTGAAATTAATTATACAAAGGATATACTTTTTTTATATGTATATCTTCTAGGTGAACCTCAAAAAAAAAGTAAATTACTAATTTTTGGAGAGTTGTCAACAAAAAACATGTTTTTTTACCATTTTTTCATACATTTTTTATAACAAAACCAAAATTAAACAAAGATATTGTTCAGGATTGAGGTTCACCTGAAGCGTATTATGTCAAGTAAATGCATTTACTTGATTCAATGATATTTTTTTCAGTGTATTCTTTTCTTGTCAAAAATTGAAAAGAAACAATGTTTTTCGAGTTATTTAAAATAAAATTTAGTTTTTTGTTTCAGAAAGAAATTTAGAGCTCTAGAATGTACACATATATAAAATGAGGGTCATGGACGCGGTGTATATTTCCGTACTAAAAATGCTTTTTTTCTCCAAAAATTTTTGTAGACTGTCAAGACATGTATTAAAGTACTCTATAAATTAAAAAACGTTTGAAGTTATTTTACCCGAGAAAAAAAAAATCACAAAAATGACGCATTTTTCGACCGTCTAAATGAGGGTCCCCTCTTAATTGCTTTGGAAGAAGAAATATTTTGATAAAAATTTAAGGTGGACTTGATAAATTATTTGGAGAAAATTCACTAATATTAAGCTAATTCTGCAAGAATTTTTAATTAATTACAAGCAAGTTTTCTTTTAAATATCTTAAGTCGAGTATATTCAAATGTTTTTAAAAAGCATTTTTCTTTCTAAAGAAGAAAATCTGCGTTCTTAAAAACGTTGGAAACATCTATTCATAAAAGTTAGTTGCAGTTTTACATTCGCATTGAATGGTTATTCGCCTCATGAATTGGCGAAACGGCGAGCTGTTACGTACGAATGTTATAAAATAAAGGGAGCTACTTTATGAACTATAAAAATCACATTATTGAGATAAAAACATTTTAACTGCTGAGTATCAATATTTATGCGAAAATTTTCTGGCCAGAAATCTTGAAATGACTTTTTTTCATTCATGATTCATGGCAATATGCTTTTGAAGCTATTGTCACAAATACAACAATGAAAAATGTTACCCAGCCGATGTTGCACGCTGATGAATGTCTCTGGTCATCCAGTTACTCTTCGTTTCTGCCAACTCACACCAAGTAACAACAATTCTTTTTTCACATTGTCATTTGTATCCTCAGAATTCTTTTGCTTCATTTTCCACGTGTATTTTGTATCCATTAAAACAAAATAAAAAATTTCAAGAAATACAGTCATTGTCACTGCGACGTCTTCGAAATTTATTTCCTCGCCCATAGAAATCTGAAATACAATACACTTGAAGGGGTCGACACTTTTTCTTATTATTATTTCCTCTAAAAAACTCCATTTCCAAAGAAAGTTTTTATTCTTTTTGCATAGATAAAAAATTAATGCGAAAAATAAGAACGGAATAGTTATAAATATAACAGAATTATTGTCGATTGAAACAAGTTTATTTACTTTCTCAAAATGTGATTTATAGTTCAAAGTGGGTCAAGAACTAAAGATTTTCGCTTAAATGAGAAATATAAATATAATTTTTGAGGAACAATAACAGTCCGATGGCATTGAAATCTTCATGAACATTGATTTCGATATCATAATAAACGCGACAGACACTCAACTTGAAAATGTCGATAATTATTTATTAAAGTGCTCCGCTTCCGTTGTCAAGTTCCGTAATTAATTCGAAGAATTACAAGAGTTTAATGATAATAAATATATAGTTGTTAACTAATATTGTCATCAGTAAAGTGTGAAACGTTCGAATAAAAAATTGAGCTGCTTTTATCAACAAAACGGGGAATTTTTTCCCAAGAGACGGAGTAATCTTTCGGTAATAACCCTTTGACTTCTTTTTCGTCGAATAATGTTGGATATATTTTTTTTTGTTACAAGCATAAAACACTGTAATGAGAAAAAGACAAGAAATGATTTTCTCAGCCCGAGGACTGTCATCTTTTTGAACATAAAATTTCTCCATTTCCTTTATCATGGAGCCTTCATGTATACGTATAGAATCGACCGAATCTTTTTAGCCGTTCCAGAAAAAGGGATCAGGGTTATCTGGCCTCTAAAGATAGACGTCAATATTACTTGCAGAAGGAAAGCAAAAATAATTGCAAATCATTATATTATCAATGTCAGATTTTTCGTAATGCCTTGAGTCAATTTTCACTTTTCAGTTAACGAAGCAAATTTAATTAACGACGTATGTAAAAATACGAATTTATAATTTTATATATAAATAACTCGCGAACTGTACATACAAGGAAAATATGAAACAAACAAGAATATAGAATATTGTTGCAAAAGTGTATTTGAGATTTGTTGAAATGACTTCAAGTTCAGAAGCTGAGTCTTTCATCTAGTTGGTTGCTTTGCAACCATGAAAGTTTTGACGAAATGAAGTAGAACTATCTTGCCTGTTAGGGGATTCATATCATCAAAGATGATTTTGCTCACGGGGGTTATAGAACGAGAGAATAAAGGAAACACCCTGCTCAAAGTTTCTCATTTCTAGATGATGGCCGTGGTGAAAACGATAAAGAGTATTGAGTAGGGAGAAACAACTTATTCTCTAAAAGCTTGACACGTCCTGTATGACAAGCACTATAAAGACGATACCATAACTTGAAGTTCTAGAAAAAAATAGTTTCGTCACGATACTTTTATTATTTTTCTTCACTCTTATTTCCTAATGTTTTATTTCTTTACGTTATCATTTTACTCTATTTGGAAAGATTTTGGAAAAGTATCCCATGGAAATTCTATCGGTATTTCCATTCAAATTCTAACGGAATTCTATCTAAATTATAACGGAAATCTGTTGGAAATTATTATTCGAATTTTGATGGAATCTCTCCAAGTAGGACTTCAATCAACTTTTTTTTATCATTCGGAATTTGGTCGATTAAAACCGAAATCAGTCCGATTTGTGTAATTGATGAATCCAAAATTAATCCGGTCTGCGTAACTAGTGAATCCAAAATTAGTAGCATTTAGCAAGGCCAAGGTTAAGACAAAATATTATTTAATACAAAATTAAATGTGACATTGCAAAATTGTTGCAATTCACAAAATTTGGTTTTTATTTAAAATTTCGTTAATTTAGTCTATTTAATCTCTGGAGATGGCACGAATTTTTCAAGAATGGGCATAGTCAATATTAACTTATTGAGTAAGAATTAATTTTTGTAAAATTTATTTGTTTTCTATAACTTTGGAGCAACTTTGGAATCATCTGAAACCTGTTTGCCTCTTGTCTAAATTTCCTTCTAACCTAATTCAAGATCTAATTAATCTATTCTTCTGGTCGATCATCGGAACTTATTAGAAAATTTCATGAAATGTTTCATTTCTGCCTTTAATTCAGAAGATTTCACGAGAACTCTATTAAATTATCCCAGAAGGTTTGTCGTCGATCTGTGGCTTATTGTTAAGCAAATAGCTTAACTTTAGGTCAGGCCTAGAATTTTCCTCTGGAGAGGAAGGACAACAATTCAACATCTTATGGACCGAATTGATCGAAATAATTCATTAATTTAGAAGAAAAATAATACTTAAATTTAACATTTCTAATAGATCATCTGTTGTTATTACGGCTATCTTCAGTTTACAAATTAACATCTATTAAAATAATTGAAAGCTTCAAAAAAATGAAGATCGAAAATCAACAAATCCTGGTTGCTAAAGGATTACCAGCGGCCTCCAGAGAAGAAAAATCTCTTGAAGAAGTTTAATTACAACTAATCATTTAGTCATTTAATGATTTATGTAAAATTTTGAGTTATGTTTCATTAAGGGAGGAAATAGGTGTAGAACGGCACTTTTACAGTGATTTTTATGAATTATTTTAACACGTAAGGAATTTATATAATTTATTGCTGTTATGAGGTTAATTTATACACATATTGAAGAGTATATTCTCATAATTTTTAAACATTTTTTTCAAAAATTAATAATATTATCTCCTGTTGAACATT